>VFFE01009229.1:1775728-1794849 GCA_008921705.1 Burhinus oedicnemus
TCCACCATCTCATGATCACTGCAGCCAAGGCTGCCCTTGACCTTCACATTCCCCACCAGCCTCTCCTTGTTGGTGAGAACAAGGTCCAGCATAGCACCTCTCCTCATTGGCTCCTCTGTCACTTGGAGAAGGAAGTTATTGTCGACACATTCCAGGAACCTCCTGGATTGCTTATGGCCTGCTGTGTTGTCCTTCCAACAGATATTGGGGTGGTTGAAGGCCCCCAAGAGGACCAGGGCTTGTGAACGTGAGGCTGCTACTATCTGTCTGTGGAGGGCCTCATCCGCTCAGTCTTCCTGGTCAGGTGGCCTGTAACAGACCCCCACTGTCACATCACCTGTCCCTACCCTCCCTTTGATCTTGACCCATAAGCTCTCAGTTGGCTCCTCATCCATACCCAGGCAGAGCTCCATCCACGGCAGCTGGTCCTTGACATAGAGGGCGACACCCTCTCCTCATGTCCCCTGCCTGTCCTTCCTGAAGAGTCTGTATCCATCCATTTCAACACTCCAGTCATAGGAGCCATCCCACTGTGCCTCTGCGATGTCAATTAGATCACAGCCTTCCAGGTGTGAACATGTCTCTACCTCCTCATTTGTTCCCCATGCTACGTGCATTCGCATAAGTTGGGCCCTTGATGAATCTGGCTCCCTGGCTGGAGTGGCTGTCTTTCCTTTCAGCTGCATTCCAGGTGCTCTCCTGCTGACCTGCAACCCAACTCCAGGTTTTGGGCCTCTGCTACTGGTATCAGCATCGTATTGGTAGGAGTGGGATGGATTCTGGTTCCCCTCCCCCAGCAGCCCTAGTTTAAAGCCCTCTTTCACAAGGTTGGCAAGCCTCTGACCAAAGGCATTCTTCCCCTGAAGCTGCTTCAGCTAACATTCACAATGGCTAATTAACTTATCTTAGTGGTCCAAAATTATTTTCATAAAGCAAATTTCTCCTTTTTAATGCAATGCTTCTTTAGTTCACTGAATTTATTTCAAACTAGACAGACCCAAGAAGAGTTGTAAACTTGTCGCAAATGCTCTGTGTTGACTCTAATACTTTAAGTTAAACACAGTTTAATGTCCCCTGGAATGATAGTCTTTATGAAAAGTAAAATGTCTAGTTCCCTATAAAACCATTTCAAAATAATTACTCAGCTTTCACTATCTATAAGGCAAACTGCCTACGTCACATTTTGCCACTGATTTTTAAACCCGACTGCTTGTGTTTTCATGGTTATGGTTAGACAGTTCCCCATTTCACCCCTCTCCTGTTTACCACATAGACCTTAGTTTTATAATGCTGCTGTTGTTTCCTTGTGCAATGTGTTACCAACTTTTAAATTCATAACTTTGGTCTAGAGAAAGCATTCCATACATCAAAGCTTCAACACTTTGGTTCAAGGATTGACTAAGCCACAGTATTTTCAACACCATCAATACAACACCATGACTTTTTCTCCAGTTGTTCTTAACTACTAAGCATTATTATCAAGTACAGCAAGTTCAGTCTCCTCAGTACCACAGACCAAGATTAGAATTCAAAAGAAAAATTTGAATATAGTATAAAAATCTGTACATCATCATAATCAGTTTATTTTTCCAAATAGAAATATCCTCACAGCTTAACCACAGCTTTGGAAAAGTTACACAGAAAATTGCATGTCAAGATGATAAATCTGTCAATTTGTAAAGCTGGTTATCGTTATGGGTATGACACCAACAGTAAAATAAGGAAAACTTCATCCTGGATACAAGAGGCATATCACACCTGACCTTCAATTACTTTATCATGTGACCAGTTGCATTTATGCATACTATTCTTTTGGCCATAAAGGAAGAAAAAGGGAAACAAATACAATTTCCTTCATGAAAAGATGTTTGTCTTTACAACAGGCAAGACAACATGTCTTTCAGAGCCAGCACTGTATTTTATTAGTATATAACTAATATTCTAAACATCAACCCTTAGCTGTCTCCCATGTCAAACGGTGACCACACCCACCATCTTCAGGAAATCTCAATCTTTGGCTAAGTAAAACTGTGACTGGGGTAACTGCTTTCTCTGATACTGGAAAAAGGTTGCTGAGTTGTGAATGGAAGGGTGTCATGAAAAGTAGTTAGATTCTCTGCAGCTGGATTTGCAAACTAGACTGGCAACAGATCTCAAGGAAAGGAGATTTGGTCCTGATGCATTGCTGCAAGTTCTAGTTCCAGGTTCCCTATTCCAGGACTGCAGGTATCAAACTGCAGGTTTAGAACAAGTTTGCAAATGATATTTTTCTTTTACTTTTACCTTCCAGGAAAGGTCCAATTAGAATCCACAGGTAATCTCAAATTTACATACCATTGCCACTGTATGTTAAAGCGTTTATCAAAAGCAATCTGTTACAGGTCAATTATAGTGAAAATTTTCCATGTAAAATACAACACAACAAATCAGTTTTGCAGGAACTGCTGAGAAGATGTGCCTTCAGGAGCTTAGTGGATTCTGCACCAATGACTGGCACATACTTTACAATGTTATTTGCCAAAACATAATTTATGAAAGGAAAGATTAATAGTCATAATATGAACGGAAATGAATAACTGATTAAATTACATAATGCCTTCAGAACATGGAAAGACTGAATTTTAGGGTACCAGAAGACAATTTGTTCTACTTTATTTCCTGGCTCAAGAGATCAAAAAATAATTCCATCTCAGAGAGGAAATCTCTTTACTTCCTCTTTACTTATGTTAAGACTAGTGTCAGCAGTATCAACTGTGCAAACATTTGGAACTTCTTTCGTTTGGTGAAAACTTCCCTAAACCTTATGCCTGTTCTTTCAAAGCATTACAAATCCTCTTTCATACTTATACCAGACACATTATCCCTTTTTGATTCATCAATATTCCAAGCATAGTGTTTGTACCTTTCCCCATCACTATTTGCAGCATACTTGGTACGCCGTAGGTATCATTCCAAAGCCATTTAACGCTGCTTAAACAACTCAAGACCAGCTCCTATGAACCTGAACTGTAAGAAGTTCTCCTGAGAACAAGTTGAGAGGTATGATGTATACAGTAAACAAAAGTCCTAAGCTTGAAAAAAAAACAAACAATACACAGCCCACCAGAACAGCCATTCCTTGTGGAGGGCAGCACAGAACATGGTCATTCCAAAATGTAGATCATCCTCATAACCCCACTTTTGCATTAGCATTGAAACTCATCCTACCAGCTTTCACAAATATGGTTAACTTGAGCTGCTTTAGTGAATATTTCCACTGAATTACACAGAATTTACAACCATTGAAATCAGTAGTAAAATAGAACATTAAGAAAAAAGAATGACTAGAAGAGATAAAAGTGCCGGGAAGAAAAAGAGCTCCAGCCATAACAAAATGTTTTGAAAACTTCCAGATGACTCTGAACTTGTAGAAATGAAGGGAGTAGCACACCAACTGTCAATTTGAGAGTAACCTCATCAAATTTCTCAGGAAACTGCTACCTCAGAAGAATTTAGACTTCTTTGTGGTTTACCACCTCCCCCACCTCCAATGCACTGACACTGCTTAGATGCTTTTATGTTCTATTTCTACTGGTAAAGTTTTTCTAAGCCACCAAAATCAGTGTAGAGGGGATTTTTATTTATCATAGTCATCTAGTCCAATCCCAAAATTTCTTCCTTATATCTAGTCTAAATCTACCCTCTTTTAGTTTTAAACCATCACCTCTTGTCCTATTGCAACAGGCCCTACTAAAAAGTCTGTCCCCATCTTTCTTATAAGCCCCCTTTAAGTACTGAAAGGCTGCAGTAAGGTCTCTGTGCTGGTTTTGGCTGAGACAGAGTTAATTTTCATCCTAGTACATAGTATGAGGCTACATTTTGCATTTGTTCTGAGAACAGTGTTGATAATACAGGGATGTTTTTGTTACTGCTGAGCTTACACAGATTCAAGGCCTTTTCTGCATCTCATACTACCCTACCAGCAAATTGGCTCGGGGTGCACAAGAAATTGTCAGCGACCCAGTGGTTCCCAGGGTCCTCCTTTCTACCCTCTTTAAAAATGGGTACACTATTTCCCTTTTTCCAGTCACCAGGGACTTCATGTGGCTGCCATGGCTTCTCAAACATCATGGAGAGTGGTTTAGCAACTACATCAGCCAATTCTCTCAGGACTCTGGGATGCATCTCATCAGGTTCCACAGATTTATGTATGTTCAGGTTCCTCAGGTGGTCACGAACCTGATCTTCTCTTACAGTGGGAGGGACTTTGCTACCCCAGTCCCTGCCTTGCAGTCCATCCACTTGAGAGGTGTGGGGAGAGGTTGCTAGTGAAGTCTGAGGCAAAAAAGTTGAGTACATCAGCCTTTTCCTCGTCCACCACTACCAGTTTGCCAGTCTTGCTCATCATGGGGAGTATGCTTTCTTTGACCTTCCTTTTCTGGCTGACATACCTGCAGAAGACCTTGTTATTCTTCGAATACCTTACCAAGTTCAGCTCCAGCTGCACTTGGCCTTCCTGACCCCATTTCTACACAGCTGGGCAGCATCCCTATACTCTTCCCAGGATACCTGTCCCTGCTTCCACTGCATGTGCATTTCCTTCTTGCCCTTTAGTTTGACCAGCAGGTCTCGACTCAGCCATGCCCATGTCTTGCATTCCTTTCCTGATTTCTTACATCTGGGGACTGAGAGCTCTTGCACTCTATGGAAAGCATCCTTAACAACTGCCAGCTCTGTTCAAGTTCCCTTGTCCCTGAGGGCAGTTTCCCAGGGGGTTTTAACTCCTTGAAGAGCTGGAAGTTTGCTTTCCTAAAATTCAGGGTCCTGACTTTACTCTTTGCCTGACCCATATCCCTCAGGACTGCAAACTCCAACCAGTGCATGATCACTGCAGCCCAGGCTGCCTCCAGTCTTGACATCACCGATTAGCTCACTTGCATTGGTAACCAACAGGTCCTGTACCGCATCCCCTCTGGTAGGGCTGTCTGTTACGTGTCTTAAGAAGTTATCCTCAATACACTCCAGGAGTCTCCTGGATTGCCTACAGCTTGCCGTGCTACTTTTCCAGCAGATGTCAGCATGTAAGCACAATGCCTCCTGTAGCTGGAGTAAGAAGGCTCCATTAACAGGCTCCCCCAACTGGGCAGCCTGTAGTAGACACCAACTACATGGTTCCCTTTCCTGTCTCGGTCTCCAGTTCTTATCCATAAGCTTTCAGCCTGCTCGTGGCTATTCTTCAGAGGCAGCTCTTCAGTGTCTATGCATTTCTTGATGTAGAGGGCAACACCTCTACCCTCTTTGTCCTCAGAAGTGTGAAATGTGCTGAGACATAGGTGTTGACTTAGACACTGTTATAATAGTTTAGGTGGGAAAGAAAAACAAATCAAACTATACTGACATCAGAACACATCTTACCATTAAGTCAGTTGCACATTTACTCATGAAAATAGGAGATGGAATTGAGTAGTTACTCAGATCATAAGACTGAAATGTGCCCTGAACTCAGAATTTAGGGACTTTTCATTTAGATTCTGACTGCACTAAATGATCAGTCTGTGATAGCATGAAAACCCCTTGGCATCACCTAGTTTTCCAAAGATTCCAAAGATGAGATTATACCAAGATTTTGTGTTTGTTTTAAGCAGTAACAAAATAATTTGGTTACATTTGTCGACTTGGGAATTTAAAATATCTTCCATGAAAGTCTACTGATTTATTCCACCACACACACACACACACACACACACAGAGCAGTGAACTGAGCTCCTTAAGCTTCTAAAGAGCCAGGAAGCAAATGTAGTTATGACAAGAGGGGTCAGTTCTCCCCTATGCTGCTGCAGAATGGTGTCAAAGAGGTGCCTTTAACTGATGCCATAGGGCTGACCTCAGACCAAAAAGAGTGCATCTGCCTGTGAGACCTAGCTGAATGGCTCCCTTTGCATCGTTGCCATGGCACTAACCCAAAGAACACTGCAGTCTGGAATCACTGTTCTGCCTGAAGGAAATATGAACTGAATAAACATCTATAAATTAAATAAAATCAATTTCTAACTTGTTTTCAAGTAAATGGAGAAAAAAGATGAAAATATAGACAAATAAAGATAGACTATCTGCATTTTCTTTCGACAATGAAAATTCTTTCCCCTAAGTCAGCTCAAGTAGAATCAAGTCTCTCTATATCTTTACATTTAGCATGAGGTCAACTTAAGTTGTAGTTCTGAAGAAATTAAAGGCAAACCTAAAGCAAAAATGAGTTTTTTAAAAAAAAGTTTAGGAAATACTTTATCTGCTAAATACTACTTAAAGATTATCTTATCAGTTCTTCCTTTCCCAATTTGCTAACATCCCTTTGGCAAAAATCTAGAGACTACTGACATGGAAAAAGAAATTTAAAAAAATTTAATACATCTTTAACTATGAGTTATTTTCTAGATGGAAAAAGATGGAAGTGAACCATGAACAAACTGAAGAGTTAAGACCAAGCAGAATATTTTTGCATAAAATAAGTAGTATTCACAGACCTCTGTTTCAAAAGCACTAATTATAAATCTTAATCAGGACTTCCTTTTACATTTCATGAAGGTAATGAGTATCTCTCTTCTTGCTACTAATTATATATTCTGATTATCCTCTTTCCTTCTGTTTGTGGGTGACAGTGAAGTATGCCTAGTGTTTTTTCCTTGAAATTTTATTTTGTATTATTTTACTAACATATGTTAAAATTGTTTTAATTATTTTTAAACTTAATCCTTCTTGAACCATGATTTGGACATTTCTCAATAATAATGTAATAATGTTTCTTATAAGTATATGTTCTCAATTTTTGCTCTGACATAGATGGCACTGCAATACTGTACACAATTCTAGGAAGTATATTGGCCCTTTACTTCATCTGAACAGCCATAGAAAACATATATTCACATGAACCTAATTTCAGGATACTGAAGAAAACTCTTAGAAACACAGAATAAAAAAATAAGCACTAAGCTAGTACTTGTGGTTAATACACCACAGTAACAATACAGTTTGAAACATGCTTTATTTTGAGTGAAATTGTCTGTTTAAGAACCATAGTTTAAAAATTTGGATCAAGTAATGAAGACTCATGGCAAATTCTCTTGGCTTTTGTAATGGCACAGTAAGCTTTTCAGAACAGGAGATAGTCCCATAAGACCCACTAAATCTGCTTCAAATATTGCAGATGAGATGCGTTGAGCCTCTTATTTTAGTTAGGCAAAGGATACTCTGAATGAGTTGCAAAGATGCATACAGACATATCAGTAGTTTATGCCAATAAGGACTTGAGAGAGAAATTCTTGATGTTGGATCATTAATTTCATCTTCCCATTAATGCATGCATATTTTCAATGCTTTGTCCAGTGTTATTCTAGTGAATCTTTTGATGCAATATACATCAATTAGCTTGGTAATATCTTACATTCCTCAGCTATCAACATTAAGACATCTTTTCCTTGCATTGCTTGCAATTCTTCCTTACCATTATCCTTAGTTTAACATCAGTAGAACCTAAGCAGTTTCTTTTTCTTTGGTATGTAGATCTTCTTTAACAATTAGTAGATTCTTGTTTCAAAGCACTCTGAATCCTGACAGATCAAGGTACCTGCTTCTTCCTTCCCTCCTTTAGCCTCTCATGATGCATGATTCTTCTCATGGCTGTTGTGACAGTTTGATTTCAGCTGACTCATCAGCCAGCCGCATACAAAAATACCACTCCTTCTGAGGTAGCAGAACAAGCACACAGTAATGACATTCTCTGCCACAGGCATCAACTCAAATGCCTATTGCTTTGAGAGAGTCTTTCCTTCAGAGACGTCCTTATCCCCAGGTGAACTCCAGGCCTTCCAGAGGCTTTTCCAGAGCTCTCCACTCCCCTCTGGACAGAGGCGAGGGTGGGACAGGTGATCCTTCTGATTCTATCAGTAACCTCTACTTCCCGCACCCCCCCACCTCAAAC
Source organism: Burhinus oedicnemus (assembly GCA_008921705.1). Lineage (NCBI taxonomy): Eukaryota > Metazoa > Chordata > Aves > Charadriiformes > Burhinidae > Burhinus > Burhinus oedicnemus. Next base: position 1,783,683 of record VFFE01009229.1, read on the forward strand.
AGAGAAGGGCTGGTAGGTGTCAGGATAAGACCTTAACATGGCATCCTCACCTCCGGGCCAGGAGCCCTGTGCAGCCACAGGAATTCACTACATCACTTGCACCTGAACTCCAAAGCAAACTTACCTTTTCCCTGCCCTAAGGCCTATTCTCATGTGCCACCCTGGTCTTTCTGGAGAGACTTTTCTTCAATGTCTTCCCTGGAGCTGCATTTTCCTTCCTAATACAGTCCCACAGTTCAGAGGCTGGGCAAAATTTTTCAGTGTTTGTCAGAGCTAGTGACTCTGGTTCTGAGAATCCTCCCTGAAGTCCCAGTATTAAGGGGAGATAGTTGGAACAGGCTTAGAAGGGGCAAGTAGCCCCACTACAGTTTTCAAACACATTTCTTCACAGCTTCTTCATTTGGACAAGTTAAAAATGTTTTTGTATGTTATTACTTGATTCCTCCTGATCTGTAATCATCCATAACTGCTCTTTCCTGAATTTCTTCTCTGCTAATGTTTCTCAAAATGTTCAAAATGGAAAAGAATATTCCAGATGCTGTCTAAGTACCTATTTCGTGATGATTGCATTTTAAGTAGCATCCAATAGGCATCACCGTTTCAGGATGTATTTTAGAAACCTTTATATTGCCATCTGAATATGGCAAAGGAGGTAGTTTTCAGAGGCAATCATATCTGCCACTAAGTATCAACTGTGCAAAGGCAGAAGTGGAGTAGTTTGAATTACTTGCTGAAATGAAGCACAGAAATGTTTCAAGTGGCTTTGAGAAGTGTGTGACTAGTCCAGCCTATAGAAACCTTTTCCTGTTTTTTTGCTATCAAGTGTTGAAATTTGAATTAAAGTCACCACATGAGCTATATACAGCTTCATCTGAAAGGTGCAGGGGGACTCAAATGGAAATCATAGAATCATTTGGGTTGGAAGGGACCTTTAAAGGTCATCTAGTCCAACCCCCATGCCATGGGCAGGGACATCTTCAACTAGGTCAGGTCGCTCAGAGCCCCATCCAACCTGACCTTGAATGTTTCCAGGGATGGGGCATCTACCACCTCTCTGGACAACCTGTTCCAGTGTTTCACCACCCTCAGCGTACAAAATTTCTTCCTTATATCTAGTCTAAATCTACCCTCTTTTAGTTTTAAACCATCACCTCTTGTCCTATTGCAACAGGCCCTACTAAAAAGTCTGTCCCCATCTTTCTTATAAGCCCCTTTTGAGTACTGAAAGGCCACAGTAAGGTCTCTCCAGAGCCTTCTCTTCTCCAGGCTGAACAACTCCAAGTCTCTCAGCCTGTCTTCAGAGGAGAGGTCTTCCATCCCTCTGATCATTTTTGTGGCCCTCCTCTGGACCTGCTCCAACAGGTCCATGGCTTTCCTGTGCTGAGGACTCCAGAGCTGGACAGAGTACTCAAGACGGAGTCTCACCAGAGCAGAGGGGCAGAGTCACCTCCCTCAACCTGCTGACCATGCTTCTTTTGATGCTGTCCAAGATATGCTTGGCCTCCTAAGCTGCAAGCACACATTGTCAGCTCATGTCCAGCTTCTCACCCACCAGTACCTCCAAGTCCTTCTTGGCTGGGCTGCTCTCAATCCCATCATCCCCCAGCCTGTATTGATACTGGGGATGCCCAGACCCAGGTGCAAGAGCTTGCACTTGGCCTTGTTGAACCTCATGAAGTTCTCATCGGTGCCCTTCTCAAGCTTGTCGAGGTCCCTCTGGATGGCATTCTGTCCCTCAGGCATGTCAACTGCACCACTCAGCTTGGTGTCATCTGCAAACATGCTGAGGGTGCACTCGATCCCACTGCTGTCTATGAATTCTTCAAAAGAAAATGGCTTTGCAAAGTTTTAACATCAAGAACTGTGATAAGATAAAGGTGAAAGTATCTGAACATCTATGTATCCATTTGAACTAAACTATAACTGATTATTTGGTTGACTATGCTTTTAAAATATACAGCTCTAATTTTTATTAAAATTGATTGTACTGATAAGAGAAAAAAATAATTCTAATTAAATTAACATGTACACAGTTCCTGCTTTTGGCAGACTTAAGCACATATTCTGAAGAAGTTAGTAAAGAACTTATTTCCCTTAATAGTGTTTAGAAATTACAGCGTGGAAAATTTGCTTGCATTTGGCAACGGTACAAGAGACATAACAGACTTGCTCCTAAAAACCTCACATGTGCCCAAAATAGCCACCTAAGTTTTCCAAATATACTAGCTATTCTAGTACCTCTACATGCAGATCCTGCTTTACCTGCATCCTTACTTCTATAACCACATAGATATTTAGTCCCTAAAACAAACTTAAGGCAATACTTGAGATATGCCACTTTCAGAGGTTCATATACTTGGTAGAATTCAAACTTAACCCACCCAATACCAGCTGTGATGTGAGAGACATCTCTGAAACAGACCTTTCTGGTGAGAGTTTGATGCAAACAACTAAATTACAAGTTGTCAGCTTTTACAAAATTACATTTCCTGTCAGAAAAAAAGAGTTCACTGAAACAAAATCTTTATGTGGTCTAAAAAGTTGGCCTAATCAGCCTTGTACTGAAAATATTTGGAAAAACTGATGAAATTAATGACTATAAGTCCCCTATGGTGTCACCACTAATACAAGCATAATGCATTTAAGATTTTTAAATGCATTTCCATGTACCTTCTCGTCCTCACTGAACACCTAAGACAGGCTCATGCAGTAGAAGATAGATCTTTTTAAAATACTTAGTCTTAACTATTTCTCGAGTTTAGACATGCTATTAAAAAAATGTCTTATATATAACAAGGAAAATCTGTGTTAGTCATTGCTGAAGTGGTTAGATACCTATCACTTTCTCTGAAAATATTGCTGAGTCCTGAAAATTAAGTAAACCACATATCTAAAGACTGATACCTGAAATGGTCTTCATGATTAATATTTGCCAAAACACTGATATGATATTCAAATTACTAAATCTGGAAGGGTATTGTAGAAAAGTATTGCTACCAACTTTTTTGACACTATTTTCTGATTTGCTGTCAGTGTGAAAGATGAGTTTTTATGATAGATGGACTTTTAATCTAATCCAGAAGAGCTGTAATTCAACAATATTGGAATTTTGCAGTCAAGTCATGGGATAGCCACATTACCATATGACTTCAGTGTCCAATCACACATCAGAATGACAGTGAAATTAACACTGTTCTATAGTTTGAATTCTAAATTTTCTGTTTAATTGCGGATCCACTGTTAAGGGCATCACCCTCAGTTACTCTTCAAAACTAGTTTTCTTGAAGAAAGTGTGTTCTTAACGTTACTTTCATAGATTAATAACAAAAATTAACTGTTAAAAGCAGGACTACTTCTCTAATTGATTGCAAACTGCTGTATTTGTTAGAAAACTTATTCATGGTGGATTATTTGACCAAGGGAAAATGGCCTTTTTTATTCCTGTGTTACACCACAGATACCATGCTTACGAGTAAAAATCTCTCAACTCTGTTCTATGACTTTTGTCAGACAAATTACTGCCTGGAAATCATTAAAACCACAGGAAAAAATAAAAATAAGAGTGTGAAAGAGGCTTTCAGTTAACACCACTACGAAACATAACATGGAAAAGAATCACTTTGATTAAATTAATTTTGCAAATTCTGTAGCCCAACACAGAATTCTTGTCCCTCTCTCCTAGGAAACATCTCTACTTGCAAACAATTACACAAACAGGGGACACATGTTTTTACACATGTCTAAAGCTAACAGAGGCAATCAGATAATCTACTCTGACCTCTTGTATATCAGAGAGCATCAAAATCCAGGCAGTTGCTCTAATCTGAATCCAGTTACTTGAGTTAGGGTACTTCAGTCCTGCAGTCAGCATACCTCTAAATGCCACAGCCAGAGAACAGAAGAGATGAAGATGCCCTGAAGTGACAGGGACTGAGTAGACATCCCAGTGACATCAGTGTTGCAGGAAAGGACAAAAAACCTAGAGTTAGCCACAACAAAACTAGTCAAAAAAACAAAAGAAGAAAATTGACAGTTTGATACTGAACACATGAGAGACTCGATCTTTTGGAACCAAAAAGAATAATGCCTACTTCTCTTCAAAATACTAACTCTCCATAATTCGTCACCAGCTTCAGTCAAAAAATAAAAAGATAGATTTTCCCCATTGATGCACGAAGTTGCTATTGCAGTATGTTTAAATAACTTCCCTTCTTCTTCAAGGCCCAGGATAGGAACAACAATCCATGACAGGATTCACAGCTCTGCCTTCAAGGACAGGCATGACCTCGTACAAATTTAGTTTATTTCTATACCTTCATCTTCTCTATTTTGCCTCTAAATAGGACATAGATGTCTCTAAAAATATGTTTCTGAAGAAATGCCGAGTACTGACAAGGCTTGCCATCTGCCTTATAAGTTGGACCAGCGTTTCATTACTTTTGTTCTAGGAAACCACATGCTAGCTCTGGGTTGAATTTATCTAACTTCAGCTTTTCACTAGCAATTCTATTTGTTTCAGCAAGGTTGAAAACAGTGCTATCGAGTATTGCTCCCATGAGCAGGTCACTTTGCAAAAATAATCAAGTTATCTCTCAGTCTTCTACTCAGGAGACTGAATTTAAGGTCAAATAACTAATATCTCAAATGCTGAGGCTATTTATGTGGCTTTTCTCTACACATTGCATGTTAAACTAACAGACTATCCGGAAGAACATAAAAATAGAAAGGAGGTACTCTTGCCCATTATAGGCTATAATTAAACTAGGACATAAATATGAAGTGTATTTCATTTCATACATCTAAACATTAATTTATTTGTTCCAAATATGTATGACAAAATAATGGCACCATAGCAGTCAAATATAAGCAAGATTAATTGATACTTAAAAGTAAAAGCTGCATTAAACAACAGTTATAACAAATACCAGCAGGTAATTCAAGTAGTGCTGAAAGATCTAGGCAAGAAAATTCTAAGTATTGGATTAACCCTAGCTATAGTTTCAAGTCATTTGAGTGCTCTGAAAAAATTCATTTTTTGGTAGTAAAGACTTTATGATAAAGATTGGTTTTCCCATCACTAAAACTGATGAGATTTTTATCTGGTGATGAAATAGTTGTTTTACTGCTTTACTACTGTGAAAACACTTTGCTATTAGTCATTCATTAGGCGTCTCCTATTACTTTGAGTAACTTACTATAATGTTCATCAGATTTGCTTCTCATTTCAGTGATGTCATGTTGAGTAAGGCACATAACAAACCTGAAACAACTTAAAGAAAAGAGCAAAATAAGGTTAGAAGAATAGTAGCTATGTAATATGCCTAAGCACTTTTCCTTGCCACTATTGCAAGGAGAGTTAAAAGCAGTCTATTTCTAGCCATCTCTTTCAGCTCCAGGAAACAAACTACTACTGCCCTGCTTAGTGAATTAACATGGATACTAGTAAAGCTACAAAACCAATATATATTACTCTTGAAACAAGCCTTCAGAAATAATGCAATGGCTTTAAGACCTTGGAAAAAAGTGCCTGAATGGATATTTTCTCACCAGTTTGAAAAGCTTCTTGTTATTTGAAGAATAATTCTGGGGCATTTCACACATAGATTTCTTGTACAAATGCCCCTTCGGTGGTAAAATACCAGTAGAAGTTATCTTGATTCTTTATAAAAAATCTTTCCAAGACACACAGCCCATCAGTGCTTACGTTAATACAGACCAGCAATTTGCAGTTAACCTGCTGTTTAATTTTCCAGCTGACAGAACTGAAACATTTTTTTACCTTCCAGATTACTCAATCTATTACTATTTAGTGGTGACTTAGAGCATGATGGGGTTGCTCACTAGACACACTCCGGATATCACACGTAGTGCCTACTTGCATCAACTTCCTCTTTCAATGATTTTGAGGAGAGTTGAAGTGATGCAAAGGGGTAAGCCACAAAGTGCACCTTGCTTATTTTATTATTATAAAAGCACGAAAGCTTATTGCCTCCTTAAATTACTCTTATTTGGACCCCACAAAATCCAAACCTCCTTTTCAACAACTGTTGGAGTAGTTAGCAGCTTTTTAAGCTGCTTTTTAGCATCTGGGAAACTAGTGGGAGACAAACCTCTTTGTAGGGAAGCCTTGTTTTCTTCTTAGAAAGACTTTCTTATTCACTACAGCCTGATTTGAAATCTGCAATCCAACACCCAACTGAGTAATTTCAAAGGAACAACTGCAATTTCACTGTAACTGGTGTGGCAATAAAATATCAGTGATGACTTGAGCAGTTCAGGCTTGCATGACAAAATAGGAGTAAAGTATGACAAGACTTTTGCTTATTCATCTGAACAGGCTACGCTATTTATGCTGAGGGCAGCACATTGTATGGGCCTGAGGTAGATCCTTCCATTTTCATCCATGTGTCAGATGACAGCAGCGAACAGATGTAAAGTCAGTCATGCTTTATCTGCACACAACACATGACAGTCACTATAGCTGTCATATGATGGGAATACATGCAGCGCTAGACAGTACACAGGTGCATCTCTTGTCTGGGGCAAGTTATAAGCTTATAATGGTCATAGTGAGTTAGACTGAAAAAATACATACTGTAGATCCATCTCAGGTGGATTTACCAAAAGGGCAAGTTCTAAAGGCTGTTTAGGTGACATTGAGATGTTGAGACAGTTTAGGTCAAACTTAGTTCAAACTGACAGCACGGTCAAACTTGGAGCTCAGGTGGTGTCTGGTGCATCAAACTTGTACAGTGAGGACATCTTCTGTAACCATGTAGTCATATGCAGCAGAAAGATTCATCTGTTGATGCCTCTGAATGTATTATGCCCCCCCTTCTCCCCAAAAAAAGAAAAAGAAATAAACGTCAGTTCTAGGAATTCAAGTAGTAAAGGCAATTGAAATCAAGCAGAAGTTAATGCTTAGCCTGGAAGCTATGAGACCTGGAAATCAAGAGTAACCATGGTGCTGTAGAAATGATCCAATTGGTAAGAGACACCTATCCTAAAAACCTGAAAGACTAACATTTTCCTGGAAAACTGAGAATTGTGGCTGTAGAGCATAAGCTCTGCAAAGGAAATTATTCAGACTGTACTTCTTCAACATGATTGATTTCTGCAGGCAAAGAACAGTGGAGGATACAGGAACAGTTCTTTCAGTGAAGCACACCAGTGGTTCAGACATGGGAAAGCAACTGATGGCAGTGAAGGCTCTGGGACACAGAAAAAAAACACTACAGCCGAGAGCAACAATAAATCTACTCATGTACGTGGATCATAAACAAGACCCAGTACCCAAAGGCAGATGTTAAATTAACGCTCTTTACTCAGTGTTTGGAAGAAAAGAAATTCCTTCAATATCCTTATGAGGAACCACTGGAATCAGGGAGGCTTTGTAGTCAAAAAAGATCTCTAAGGCTTCATGTAATACAATAAAAATTTCTTCATGGGTTTGGGAAAGCAGCACAGATTTATGCTGAGAGTAGTTAGCAGTACAGCCTGGATCATGACTGTGAGAAACAGCTGCAGGTCGCACCAACTTTTCGCAGAAAACTCACCATACCTAAAGGAAAGCTTCTTGAAGAGGAAGCTCTGTTGGCAGAGATGTGGGGAGGTAAGGTGTTACTGTACATCAGAAAGCTCTTAGGCAGTACATAAACACCTGGGAAGTGTACTTATACTGAGTACCTGGAGAAGGGAACATACCATGTATTTTAGAGAACTCTTGAAGATAGCAGGGCACCAAGGAAGAAGGCATAGGCAAAGACACATCTCCTGTTGCTGCACATCTTCTGGGAGACATGTAATCCATTCACCTAATGCTTTGCACTAAGAGCAGTTTGGCATGGAGCAGAGTCAGATAATGCCTTGTCTGTGCATCGTGTTACCTCAAGTATCCTGCAAGGTTTACTGAGATAGTAGCAAATTAAAGCAGAGTCCTGAGCAAGGAATAAGCTGGCACTCTGTTTATGTCAAGTTGTTCCATCTTTATTTTGTAAGAAACAATCCTTAAGGAAAAAAGCTATGATGATTTTACTATCCTGTCTTTTTGGGTAGTAATATTCTCCATAGGTCCTTTTCCATTTGTTTTAAAATACAGCTTCTTCCTCACTAGCATTTGAAACATTCAATATTCCCAAAGAAATTATTCCTAGCTATGTATGCTGGAAAAGTTGCGTACACATAAAATGTAATCCATGTAGATTTCGGAGAGTTTTCATATATTAATCAAATTGGGCTATATATATAGTCAGAATTGTTGTAAACACTAATGTTTTCTGAGAAGGACATGCAACCAAAAAAAAAATCAAATGAGGTCAATCAGATGCATTGACAGCCCAACAGTATAACGAGAAATATTTACAAACATTACTTCCAATGTCAGCAAAACTTACTGGCATCTTGGCTGGCAAAAAACCCCATTTTATATGCAAACAAGCAACATTAAAAGAGAATCTAAATAACCTTTGTCACATTCATCACTGAATTTCAGAGATCTGGTAATCAAACATTACATCAAATAATCCTTAGACATAGGGCTGAGAAGTAGATATACTTTAGATGCATTGGGTAGCTCAGTGACGGAGTGGCAGCTGCAACCTTTAAAAAAATAGCATAAACCTTTTGCTATTGCAGTATATTACACAGAGAGGCACTTTCTGTCCTACTCAAATCACTGTTTGTTTCATTACTTTTGATCCTGAGGTAAGTTGTTGGGAAGTAATCAGTATCATTGACCCCTGTTTGATTAACTATTCTTCAGTGGTCTCTGAGGTTAATACTGGTTTTATTAACTTTTTACTGCATAACTCTATTGAATGTCATGGTGCAGCACTAAAAGCCATTGATTGAAAGAAATGACACCTGCAATAATCTATATGGAAACAAAACTCCAGAGGATTTGTGGAAGCCTGCTTATGTTTCTTCAATTATTCAGGAAAAAAACAATTTTAAAACATCCTATCACCCTGTGGAGGGAGTTTTGTTAGAGTTACATGGAACAAGCTAACAGTATCTGCTCGGGAGTTATTAACATAAAAATATATCCTACTGTTTAATATGCTGCAGTCCTCATGCTTATGTTTATTTCTAATGCAAATTGATAAAAACTCTTTCCTGGCATGTTAAAACTTACTAAGCTTCAATACTGTCAGAGGCCAAAGGGGAACACTGATATGCTTCTGTGTCATCACTTGTTTTTGAAGCCATGAGCTTCCCAAGAAATTACAGAAATAATTCAGTGTCAGTGCCCTACCAAAGCCATTTTTCACCTGAACAAACAGACCTGAGTTCCTACCTACCATTACAACATGACACTAACCATAAGCAAGCAACTTCTGAAATTTAGGTTTTATAAGAAACCCACACAACCATAGGCTTTTGCCATTGACAACACACAAAACTGGAAGAATCCATACTGATTTGCAAATAAAAACCATTCACATTAATATAATCATGTATATTAATAGAATAGTTCCAAGGGCTACTGGAGACTGAAGATTAACAGTAGACTATTGTGGCCTGAATGAAGTCATGCCACCACTGAGTGCTACTGTGCCAGACATGCTAGAACTTCAGTATGAACTGAAGTCAAAGGCAGCCAAATGGTATGCTACAATTGACATTGCTAATGCATTTTTCTCTATTCCTTTAGCAGCAGAGTGCAGGCCACAGTTTGCTTTCACTTGGAGGGGTGTCCAGTACACCTGGAATCGACTGCCCCAGGGGTGGAAACACAGCCCTACTGTTTGCCATGGACTGATCCAGACTGCACTGGAGAAGGGTGGAGCTCCAGAACACCTGCAATACATTGATGACATCATTGTGTGGGGTAATACAGCAGAAGAAGTTTTCAAGAAAGGTAAGAAAATAATCAAGATTCTTCTGAAAGCAGGTTTTGCTGTAAAAAGAGGTAAGGTCAAAGGACCTGCACGTGACATCCAGTTTTTGGGAATTAAATGGCAAGATGGACGTCGCCAGATCCCAATGGACATGATTAACAAAATAACATCTATGTCCCCACCTACTAACAAAAAGGAAACACAAGCCTTTTTAGGTGTTGTGGGTTTCTGGAGAATGCATATTCCAGGTTATAGTCAGATTGTGAAACCTCTCTATGAAGCGACTCGAAAGAAAAATGAGTTTATGTGGGGCCCTGAACAACAACAAGCCTTTGAGCAAATTAAACAAGAGATTGTGCATGCAGTAGCCCTTGGACCAGTCCGAACAGGACGGGACATTAAAAATGTGCTGTATACTGCAGCTGGAGACAATGGCCCTAACTGGAGCCTCTGGCAAAAAGCACCAGGGGAGACTCGAGGTCGACCCCTAGGATTCTGGAGTCGAGGATACAAAGGCTCCGAGGCCAACTATACTCCAACTGAGAAAGAAATCTTGGCAGCATATGAAGGAGTTAGAGCTGCTTCAGAGGTAATCGGTACTGAAGCACAGCTTCTCCTGGCGCCCCGATTACCAGTCCTGAGCTGGATGTTCAAGGGTAAAGTTCCTTCTACTCATCATGCCACCGATGCTACCTGGAGTAAGTGGGTTGCCTTAATTACACAGCGAGCTCGAATAGGAAACCCAAATTGTCCAGGAATCCTAGAAATGATCACAAACTGGCCCGAAGGCAAAGATTTTGGAATGCCACCAGAGGAGGTGGTAACCCGTGCTGAGGAGGCTCCACCCTATAATGAACTCTCAGATAGTGAGAAACAGTATGCTCTGTTTACTGATGGATCTTGTCATATTGTAGGAAAGCATCGAAGATGGAAAGCTGCCGTATGGAGTCCTACACGACGAGTTGCAGAAGCTGCTGAAGGACAAGGTGAATTGAGTCAATTTGCAGAGGTAAAAGCCATCCAGCTGGCTTTAGATGTTGCTGAACAAGAAAAGTGGCCAATACTCTGTACTGACTCATGGATGGTGGCAAATGCTCTGTGGGGATGGTTAAAGCAATGGAAGCAGAGCAACTGGCAGCGCAAAGGTAAACCCATCTGGGCTGCTGAATTATGGCAAGATATAGCTGCTGGGCTAGGGAAACTAGTCGTAAAAGTATGTCACGTAGATGCCCATGTACCCATGAGTCAGGCCACCAAGGAACATCAAAACAATCAGCAAATGGATCAGGCTGCTAAAATTTTCCAGACAGACTTGGACTGGGAACATA
>VFFE01009229.1:1796922-1808768 GCA_008921705.1 Burhinus oedicnemus
TTTACATACTGTAGAAGGGGATAAAGTCCCTGTGGTGCATGAAAGGAATTTGTTGGGAAAAACTGTTTGGGTTTCTCCTGCTTCAGGCAAAGGCAAACCCATTCGTGGGACTGTTTTTGCTCAAGGACCTGGATGTACTTGGTGGGTGATGCTGAAGAATGGAGAAGTTCAATGCGTACCTCAAGGAAATTTAACTCTGGGTGAGAATACTTAATTTTGAGCTGTATGATGTTAATTGCTACATAATACTAAGGGTTTTTCAGGATGACATGGTGGTGATGAAACCTGAGCTAGCTTCATCAAGTGGTGTCCAGCAAAACTGTTCAAGGCAGACATGCTACCCATGGGCAAGAACCACAATGAATTTCATATCATCTTTCCTGCCCTGAGATGAGACCCTGCAATCATGAGCTTAATGGACTTAACAAACTTTTGTGTATCAATATTAATCATAGATTAGTGACTTGCATGTATCCATATATATATATCTGTGTGTGTATAGATTTGATAGATAGAAAGTAATAGTGATCTGATCAAGATGCAAATGGTATGGAATAAGGGGTGGAACATCCTGGTTTGAGGTAACACATGACCAATTTTGTTCAGTAACTTTACTTTTTAGCTAGGCCTCTTCTAACTGCTGAAATGAACAGCATGTTGTGCAGAAAACTGTTCACTCTCAGAGTGATAAGACCCATGTTTATAGTTGATGCCAAGGAATGGCATGCAGAGAGGCTCCTGCTTATACTATTGCTATAACACCCAAGGGCAGCCAACTTCGTTACTTGCCCCATTGGAGGGTCGGAAGTGGAAAAGCATAGAGAGGTCACACCTGCAGGGAGGAGCAGACAGGACAGGTGACCCAAAACTGACCAACAGGGTATTCCATCCCATCTGCCTCATGCTCAGTATAAAAGCTGAGGGATCAAAGGGTCAGCCCTCTTTCTTTGACAGCCAGTGTCCGAGGAGGACTCTGTCTGTTCGTCTGCCTTTGATCCCGATCCTGAATCCAGATCCAGAATCCAGTTCCCGTCTGTCACTGAGTCCAGTCTGGGACTTCCCCAGCGCCTGCTGGTGACGTGATTGTCATCCTGGGAGCTTGATACGGTTTTGTATGTATTTCATTATTTTTCTTCTTATTATTTTATGATTAATATTTCATTAAAGTAGCTTAGTTCCTTCTAAACTCTTAAGTCTCTCCTTTTCTCTCTCTCTCGCCTCCCTTCGAGAGCAGAGCAAGAGAGGGAGAGCATCTGTTGTTCCACCTGATCGGGCCAATCTGGCCCAAACCACAACAAAACTAAAGTAAGTGGGTAAAATAGGATATTGCGAGGACAGTTTAAGACACAGGAAGCAATAGTTTAAGGAATAGTATCAGAAGAAGGCTCTATTACACTAATATTTTCCTAGTTTGCTCTGTGAAGTGTATTTCTTCAGTCTAATAAAATTACACAGGAGTGAAGGGTGGTAATGCAGATTAGCACCTGAAAGTTTCTGACCATACAAGAACATATGGTATTTGCTCAATATGCTGTTCTAATTTCAGGAAAATGAGGGACATGTTAAAAAAGAAAGGAAATATTACCAGATAATCAGTTATGTCTTTCCTAGTAAAGGGTACAAAACAGGACTCCATCTGGCTTGAGCAAGTAGCCAAAGAGCCAACAATTTGCTTTTGCAAGTGTTTACTGTCTGAAGTGCTAGGCGACAACACAGACAGTCAGATCCATTTAGGCTGACAGAAGCTCATCATGCTTTGCTAAATTACATTTCTTCTCTTAACAGCAGTGGAATTAGCCAGCAGCCTATGCAGCTGACATAGCACAGTAGGATCACCATTTTATGAGTGGAAAAAGTGTACTTGAAAGTGTATTAGCAGTGCTTAAGAGTAGTGCCTAAACACCTGCTCCTTATATTCACTTTTGTATGTTCTTGCATGTTCACTAACTGAGAAGAGCAGGTAATTTTGGTACTTTATTATGGATTCAGAAGCCTAAACTTCACTTTCAAAGAAATTTTTTCTGAGCCCTGTGTGTTGTCCCAAAGTGGGGTCATTTACACAGCATGCAAGACACCAATATACACACAGAGTAGAGGTATTTATTTAAATAATTTCTGCAGAGATGGATGCCAGGTGGTAATCCACAAAGCTAGCACACCAGCCTACAAACTCTTTGGAATATTTATACAGTTCATAATACAGAAATAAACACTCTTAATTCTAATTATTGGTTAGTATCTTATCTTAATGATTTCTATTGTTTAGTACAGTCTCTCATTTTCATTTAAAGCTACAAAGTCCTTTAATTGATGTGCAATCTCTAATTGAGTTGGTGGCCATGATCTCCCACTGCTGCCTTTACCTTTCCCCCAGTTACTGCAAGTCTTTGTTGATAACTGCTGGAAGAGACCTAAAGTCTAGTTTTCAGCCAGTTTCAGCACCTTTTGCATAGGGATACTCCCTTATTATCAGTCTTCTGTTCTTCAAGGGTATTTTCATTAGCAAGGCATGTATTGTTTATATAAAGTGTCCTGTTTCACAAGGCCTTACAACCTTTTTACAGCTTTTTGCTCCTGCTTAGTGAGAAATTATACCTTCTAGCATAGATTCCACCTTTTAAAATTAAATTTTACCTTTTTAAAGTACAATATTCTGCTTAATAAACAAAGTGATTTAACAACACAAAAGGCATTACAGATGTATGTTATTCACACATGTATTAGCATATATATAACATATAATAATGTATATGTACATATTGTACTACTAGTAATCTTGTTGCTTCAGAAACTTTTAAAAAGCTTAACAAAGAATGGAAGAGTAGCCTAAGTATCAGAGAGGACTTTAAACATCACCTCTAATAGAATTTTTAACTAACATTTGTCTTTGTTGACAGAACTGTGAAACTTTTCTTATATTGTCTGACAGTTATATACTATCATGTATACATTTACTTATTGCTAATTGTGACCTTTAAGTAGAAAGGAAACCATCCCTTTCCTACAAAGTATTAAAGTGAGAGAAAGAGCAAAGAACAGAAGCAGCACTCTCAGCAAAAGTCTAAGTACTCTAAACACAGAAGTCCAATGTAATTTTAATACTCTAGCTTACAATAGGAGCTCCCACAAAAAACATACCTATGACACATGAAAAATAAGGATAAAAGCAGTCTTACAGACCTTCACACTTCAACAGTGCAGTTGACCAGACACACAGAGGTTCAACAAACAACAAATTTCTCTACAACCTCCTTTCACCTTCCTCCCTAAGAAGGGGGGAAAAACATCCTGCTTTAACTTCCTCCAGCTTTTATAGTTCTCATGGCAATCCCCACCTGATGCATCATCCCAGCTATGTGTGTCAAGTCCCTGAGGGCACTGATTGCCTTAATGGCCCTGAGCAGCCCCACCTGGTTTCCCTCACCTCCACCTCCCCACCCATGGCCCTGAAGTGCCATTTAAACTCATTCCTGGGGTCTTCAGTCTGAGGCTGTTGTAGGGTCTTGGCTTTGCCTTTGTGCCTGCTCCTATTGCATACCATCCCACCCCACTTCCTGGGGTAGTATCTTTTGGTGTTGCCTTGCTTTCAATGTAATGTTATTCCTGGGGTTGTTTTGGTTTGTTTGTTTGTTTGTTTGTTTTGGATTTTTTTAGGTAATCTCCAAATCTAGGGAAACTTAGCTAAAGCTTTTGAAATTAGTTAGGAGGGAAGGCAAGGAAGTATGCAACTACAAAATGGAAGAAAATACACTGTCGGTCTCTACCTGTGAAGCTCAGTTATATTTGAATTTGCTGTTATGTGCTTGAGTCAGAATAGGTATTTTTCCCTGCTTGACTTCAATAATATGATTTTAGAGCTTTGTTTTCCCTCTGAGAAGAAAATGAACAAGTTCCTATGAAGAGATCTAGCAAGTACTTGGATGATCTTCAAAGGCTACTTATTCTCCAGCACCCCTTGGTCACACCACTCTGTTATTGCAACTGTAAACTGGCACTGATGTAATAAGGAGGACTGTACTGTACTAAAATAGTGTCATATCCAGTAGGCCCAGCTTCTTTCTTGGAAAAAAGTATGTTTAGAACTAGAAAATGTCAATGGAACTTGTTTTTTTGGGGTTTTTTTGTGTTTTTTTTTTTTTTCCTTTTGTCATTGAGTTTAGTGGCTTAAAGGTTGAACCAATGTGTCCCTTTCTATGAAGTACTGGGAACAGCGTGAAGTTTCAAAAAGAGTCTACAAAGGTTGTGCAGTCAACAACTGAGTATTTCTGGTGTCCCCTCACAGAAGTACTTATAATGTGAACTAGGGCTTGGATGAAGACTAATTTGCTTTACCAGCATCTCTGAGTTCTTTGCAGACAAGCCTGTGTTTTCTTGCCTTCTTTTCTTTGCTGGTAACTTGGGCAGATTGCCAAATTAATATGGCTGCATGACCTGATGGTTAGCATGATCAGAAGAGGTTGGTTATAGTGGGGGCAGAATGGGTTTTAGTGTCTCTGACAAAAGTGGGAGCATTACTGATTCAAAAGAGAATGGGATTTATGGTGTGGAAAGGGTTTGAAGAGGTATAACAGAACTTTTTGTTATACCTCTTGTGGCACATGTTTTAGACAGCAGGGTTATAACTGCGATGTGCTTTTAAGAGGTGATAGCATAGTGTGGTTTGTATTTCACTTACTATTTTGGAAAATGGGTGTATTCTGTTCTCCTATACTTATTACTGGCTTTTAGAAAAGTTAATCCTGATGCTTGTGATACTGAGTATGCTCAGTTAGGGGAGGTGCTGGCAGCCACTGCTGCTGCGCCAGCTGCCCCCCGACACCCACCTGGCAGACTGGGTAGATCAGATCTAGAGTAAATAAGCATGTCAGTATTAAAGTGGTGTTTATATTGGGATATAAAATAGAAAGGCCAGTGGTGCATTAGGTAGCCATATATGGTACCCGGTTAGCGTCAACTTGGAGCCAGGGGTTTATCCTGATTTTCTCACAAGAGCTGTGGCAACATGTGCTAGCACCAGGGGCAACAGAGAAAATCGCCTCCTAAAGAGATCCACCTTTGGATCTGCTGACAGATAGTGAGACCTAGGATATGAGAACTGTGAGGATCCTCCAACATGGTTTGCTATGCACAAAATCAGGGGGTGAGAGACACAAGGGGAGGCAGCTGTCTTCATTTTTAGCATAGTTTGAGAGTAGCAAAGGTTGTTAGAAATATCTGGGGAAAATAATTCTAAATATATTATGGGGAACTGAAGATTAGAGAGGGTTGAATCAATGGATGCCTAAGCTGTACTGCAGAGGAGTCTAGACAGCTCTTTCTCATCTTTGGTGCCCAGGAATTGAAACAGCTAATGCAGAAAAAAAACCAATCCATCTCACCAAATGCTATATTAATGTATTTGGGATTAGGTGGTAGGGAGTGTTTTGCTTTACTGGGAAACGCTATTTCCTAGCATTTATGGCTACCCAGTGCATCACTGCTTTTTTTATTTTATATGACAGCATAAATCCCAACTGAATATCTTGACATGCTTATTTTCTCTAGGTAAAGCTCAAATAAAGGAATGCCCCGCAACCAACTTTCCCTGAACTGAACCCTTTTAACAATCCAATTCAGATATGTTACAAGTCAATAGCTTGTATTTTCCTCCTTTGGCTGTTTTTAACTTGGCTCAAGCCTTGTGCTTTCTGCTGGCTTTGTGGTCTGTACAGTGCAATCAAGGATGAGAGTTTATCGGAGAGGAGGATGGAAGTCCAGAGATGTTTCCAGACTGCCACTTAACTCAGTGCCTGTGTCCTTCAGGAGCTCCCACAGCTCTAAATCTGTTTGCATTCTTGTCTCTTACTGGCTGTCACTTTCCTGACAATTCAACCATTTTATGAGTTTCTTCCAGAGGCAAGAAAGTCTTTTGTCTACAGTGCATTTTACACCTGAAGCTCTTCATGTAATATATCAAATGTCAAGAAGAATATTAGTTGCACTGAAGTCCTGGACCTTAAAAATGTTTCAACTGCAATCTTGACAAGTTGAAAGTTATTAAAGCAATTTTGTATATGACAAAAAGTTAATT
This sequence comes from Burhinus oedicnemus, assembly GCA_008921705.1. Taxonomy (NCBI): domain Eukaryota; kingdom Metazoa; phylum Chordata; class Aves; order Charadriiformes; family Burhinidae; genus Burhinus; species Burhinus oedicnemus. The sequence goes on from VFFE01009229.1 coordinate 1,802,993, forward strand.
TAAGCTATGCTCTGCATAATACCTTCCTCCAATGGTACCTCTCAAATGCCTGGTGAATGCCATCTTCATCTGCCTCTCAAAAAATGGAGAGCTGTTAACCTGGATTAGTAGCTGAAACTCTAGACTAGCACAGCTGAGAGGAATTTTAATGAATGATTTTAACAGTATGCACACGCTGCCTGAGGTACATTTGTTTCATCACTTTGGAGGTGAATACACATCACTGCAGTTATTCATACAAGTTGAGATTATGCCTTTGCCCTATGGCTGGCAAAAGGAAATAGCAGGAGATCCCGGAGTCGGAGGTGTGCGGCCTTGATGTAGGCTGCTAGCCAGGACGGCTAGAGGGTAAAACGTTGACTTTGAATCCAAGTAAGACAGCAACCTGATGAGAATATAGGCTCAAAGCATATTATTTTTAAGAGGAAATGTAGAGAAATTCATAATCTAGCTTCTGACTTACTAGTTTCTTGGAGAAGTGGAGGGATGCATAAATGTAAAATATTACTCTAAACATGCTTCGTAACAGTTCTCTGTGTGCAAAAAAAAAAAAACAAAACCATAAATGAAAAGTTTGAGTTTGGCTTGTTTATTGCACCCATGTTACAGTGCTAGTAATTCCCTAAATAAAAGTTTATTTGTAGCAGAGAATGTAGGTGAGCAATTTAGCCAGATCATCTCTATTTAATGCCATTATGCCTTTAAAAATGCTTCCAAACAGATAAAAAAATAGTACATTTTTTAAAGTAGACTTAAAATTTTGAACATTCCTATATTAATGAAATCAAGATGTTTACTCAAAATTACAAGTGCACTTAAAAATAAAAAAATTAAGTTGGAATGGTATTATTCCTTATTCCTAATTATACAATTTAAGAAGTTTAAGTAAAATGGGAGCAACACTAGTTAGTAATTATGCAGGTACACAGTAAGATTAATTTTTGCAAGACACCGTATTGGCCCTGTTCACATGAAATATTCCATCAGATAAAATGCAGTGACAAAGAATATTTGGGAAGACATATATTCATAAAATAAACTTTTATTGAATGAATTACTTGTAAACAGAAAAAAATTACAAGTATTACTTAGCAGCTCCTGCTTCTGAGCTAGGTAAATTAAAGGAATCCACTGAACTTTTCAGAAGGGCAGTGCTTTTGCCAAAATGTATGCTTCCTTCCATTATACTATTCTTTTACTTACGCTCCCTCTTTTAGCTGAGAATGCCTAGTTCTTTTAAGTATTAGTTTATAAAACACTTTAATACCACTCAAGATGAAAAACTGTATATGATTACAAAATATCATTTATTACTGTAAGTTCACCTTTTGGCTTCAGTACTATAATATCTCACAGGCTATGTTTTTAACCAATCTATTCTTAATTACAGCCGTCGAGTACTGTGATAAAACTTTCAATTCAGAAACTATGCCGGTAGATAGAGAGGCAGCAACTATGACTATGCACTTTTGTGTTAATCACACACCATGAACCACATAGTTTTTGGTACTATAAAGTAGCCAAGTATTTTCTTGGCATGATAAGAAACATGCAGCTAAACAATAGCTTGCTTGGCAGAGGAATGAGCGATGCTTATTTTCAGCTATACAGAGGTTATGATGTGAAAACGTATTCCTTTTTGTATGTTTAGCAGAAACATGTGTTTATGATCTGTGTGTGCAAGGGACGAGACAAATGAAATAGAAGCAGATGGCCCAGGATGATCTAGTAGTGATGCGCATCCCAGGAGTTAGGATCTTTTCTTGGCTATTACAGTGTTAAGATGGAAGGGGACCTGAAATCAAAGGTGAAATGAAATCTGACTGTACAAACTGTGTAGCTAGCATACAAGGTGATACAGGCCCCTGTCAATTTATATAATGCTGAGCCCATTTCATTCAGTCCTGGAACAGGTGTTTTGCAACTGCAGTTCACTGGAATGACATTACCTGCTTTCACTCCAGACTGTATCCAAAACAGCAAATGAATATCAATCATATCCGTTTGTGCACACATAGTGTCAAGTAGGTGTAAGTAACTGGTCCGTCATTCTGTTCTGAATTTAAATTGCAGCGGTTCTGAGAGCAAAGCTCAGGAAAGCAAAGTGCACTAACGGCTAGGCTGTGGAACTGGCCAGTTGTTACTAATTTCTTTTTTCTTTCATTCTTTGTCAAATAACTGCACAACCCCAGGACAGATGGAAAGTGTCTCTTGCTTTTCATCCCTGCATCTTCCTTTCTTCCATATATCCTTGCAACTGTAGGGCTATAATAACTGGAACATTAAGATTGATGTGAAAGGGAACAGCCAGGACTGACTGGGTGTGGAAGTACCAGAGCAAATGGCAGATGAAGGGAGGTAGCAGTTTTGTGTATCGATGACTCTGTTCTTCTTAGGACACCCAGTGCAGGAGACAGGACAATGGGTAAATCCTAATAACTCACCCAGGTGGGACACAATGACAGACTAAAATCCCTATGAACTCCACAGTGCCGCAAACCACATCCAAATCCAGCATGTTATTACCATCTGAAACAATCCCTAACCAGGACTGGATAGCTGGTGTCCTTTGTCACCCAGGCCATCACATGAGATCCTGGTCAGATCTCGTGGAGGTGTGTCTCTTGGCTAGATGCCAGGCATCATCTGAAATAAACATTTTGTAGTCCTTGTGAGTATGCAGGTATGATAGTAAGCATGTGAGTGCAATTGACTTGGTTTTACAATTAAATCTCCTTCTGTCCTTGTAGCTTTGCTGCAAGTTTGCTACAGTGTAGCAACATTGTTTCCTGTATAACCTTAAGCAAACAAAGAATAGACTGGTTTTCAGATTACTAGGTGTGGCAGTGAGAAAAATGAGTGTAAATTCCAGTACGTAGAGAGAAAAAAATTAAACCTGCTTTCCTATTTCATTGCTGTGATCTAGCAACAAACTTAAATAAAAAGGGGATGGCTGAGCTACTACCTTCAAGACTGTTTGGGGAGTGAATTTTCTTTCTAATTTCAGCAGGTGGAGGAAGCGAATCCCAAAGGGGGGAAAATGCAATTTTTTCTACAGCTGAATAAAGCCAGGATTTTAGACTCAGCATTTCCCAGTGAGCTGGCAGTAGGAAGGTAATATGTACAGGACAGATTTAAGGCATCTCACTGCTCCTTGTACTGCTCTGGATGCCACATGAAGATGCCAGCCCTCTACACAGTGTACAGAGGCTTAACAGAAGCTTCTGATCTCCATTTTTGCTGCATCTGCCTTCAAATGGGGTACTGGGTTTCTAAGTTCTTGGATCTGGCCTTGAGTACTCTTGAGCAGCCTATTCATACCACTGCTGAGTGAAAATCTTCCAGTGGGATAGCTGGCTGGGCAGTTGCCAAGCCATTTAACCTAAAACTGTTCATTGCAGCTGCTGTCAACTTTAAATACATCACATTGATTTCAGATGATAGTTCATCTGTAACTATTTGGTAAGGATTCTCTGAAACAGCTTCTGCATGTTGGGGGTTCAACAGAAATGAATTATGATGCCATAGAGATATCAATCCTGCTAAAATGAATCAACGCATTAATAAATGGCAGGAACCTGAGAAAACAGACTCCTAAAAAGGCCCAATGAAGGACAGAACTTTGGAGGCTTTCTCCTTGAATAATAATTTAACAGCAGAAGAAAATAACCTATACAGTCTTAATTATTTCCATTCCTTGTCTTTATCTGTTGCCAGAAAAAATTAATTAAATCCGTATAAGACTTCCTCCTGATATGACAACTACATAACAGCTTACAATGTTACTTTTAATGGCTTAAAGATAGATGACATAACACAGGCAAAGCTTATTCAGATGTACCGAGCAGTGTCCTAATGATGCCTGCTAATGCTGCTGGAGCTAGGATCCTTTGCCTTGTAGAAAGAGCATGTATTTTTCCTGTTAAAGCAATAACTATGTGTGCCATGGGCAAATATAGTTTAAGCAACATTTACAAAATTTGGATTCAATCACTCAAAATTTGCAACAAAAGAGGAAGACATTAGGGGGTTTGGGAATCCCTTTTTCCATGTTACCATGCTTAATAATTTCTAAATAAAAAATAATTTTGGAAAACTCAAATTCATAATGAAAAATTAAAACAAATCTTTTTGGACATGATAAAGTGTACTGCTGTAAACTGATGTTATTAGAAGTTTAGAAACTAGATTTATCATAAAAGTTGGAAGGCAAATTAGATTCTCGTTTTTCTGTCTTTAAAAATTCACTCTCCCCTTGTTCTAGGAAAAGAGACTGGCAATGTAGGCTGGGCAGAGAATGGCTTGAGAGCGAGCAGGCTTGAGGAGAAAGACTTGGAGGTGTTGGTGGATGAGAAATTCAACATGACCCAGCAATGTGCACTTGCAGCCCAGAAAGCCAACCGCATCCTTGGCTGCATCAAAAGAATTCTGGCCAACAGGTCAAGGGAGGTGATTCTGCCCATTTACTCCACTCTCGTGTGACCCCACCTGGAGTACTGTGTCCACCTCTGGAGTCCTCAGCATAAGAAGGACATGGACCTGTTGGAGCAGGTCCAGAGGAGGGCCATGAAGATGATCAGAAGGATGGAGCACCTCTGCTGTGAGGACAGGCTGAGAGAGTTGGGATTGTTCAGCCTGGAGAACAGAAGTCTCCAGGGAGACCTTATAGCAGCCTTCCAGTATCTAAAGGGAGCCTACAAGAAATCTGGAAAGGGACTTTTTCCTAGGGCATGTAGTGATAGGACGAGAGGTAATGGCTTCAAACTGGAAGAGGGTAGATTTATAATAGATCTTGGGAAGAAATTTTTCACTCTGGAGGTGGTGAGGCACTGGAACAGGTTGTTGTCTTGGTTTAGCCTCAGCTGGCAGCAAAGAACCAGGTGGCTGCTGGCTCAAGCCCCCACAGCTGTGAGGGAGAATCAGAAGAAAAAGGCAAAACTTGTGGGCTGAGATAAAGGCAGTTTAACAGAACAGCGAAGGAAAGAGGAAAACAACACCGCTGACAGAGGAATGTACAAACACAGTTACTATACTACTGCTCACTGACCTGGGAAGCCCTGGCCTACTCCCAGGAAGCGACTTCCTGCCCTCTCCACCAACAAGCTCCTCTGACCTGGCTACAGACTGCGCATGGCGTCACATGGTGTGGAATACCTGTGTCCTGTGCCAGCTCCTTGGGAAAATTAACCCTCTCCCTGCCAGAACCAGGACAGTTGCCCAGGGAAGTTGTGGAGGCCCCATCCTTGGAAGTGTTCAAGGCCAGGTTGGATGAGGCTTTGAGCAACCAGGTCTAGTGGGAGGTGTCCTTGCCCATAGCAGGAGGATTGGAACTAGATGATCTTTAAGGTCCCTTCCGACCCAAACCATTCTATGTTTCTATGAATATTTCAAAGATATTTTGACATGTTGTCGTGGTTTGGGCCAGATTGGCCCAATCCGGTGGAACGACAGATGCTCTCTCTCTCCTGCTCCGCTCGGGAGGCAAGAAAGAGAGAGAAAAAGAGACTTAAGAGTTTAGAAGGAACTAAGCTACTTTAATGAAATATTGATAATAAAATAATAAAAAGAAAAATAATGAAATATATACAAAACCGTATCAAGCTCCCAGGATGACAATCACGTCACCAGCAGGTGCTGGGGAAGTCCCAGACTGGACTCGGTGACGGACGGGAACTGGATTCCGGATCTGGATTCAGGATCGGGATCAAAGGCAGACGCAGAGACAGAGTCCTCCCAGGACGCCGGCCATTGAAGAAAAAGAGCTGACCCTTTGATC
>VFFE01009229.1:1837440-1851673 GCA_008921705.1 Burhinus oedicnemus
GGGGGGGGGGGGGGAGCTAATATGCAATGAATGCTAATATACAAGCATATTCTGAGTATCAAAAGATTAAACTAGAACCTAAGTTCCCACCATTGCATTTTCTGATTTACGGTCCCGCTAGTGGAAGTAGGGAAGATGATCCAACTTGGAAGCAGAATTCAAAAATGGTAATGAGCAAACACTCTCCTGACTCCACTGATACACTTTTCCTTTTAGAAATCATTTCCGTGTACTCCCCTAATATTAGTTAATTTATTGTAACCATAACTAATATTCTTTTCCTCTCTATAAAAGGATTTGTGTATATACACACAATGAATCAACTCAAAATATAAATGAACTGAGAAGTTTGGAGGGATCACATAGCAGACTGTTTCAGAGAAACATTTACATAATTACTTTAGGAACTAAAGCTGCATTCAAAAGCTGCTTTTTGCTTTATAGATATTTGTAAATTTCATCACTACAATACCTTTGGAGAGGAAAAGAACCCCAAAGCAGTCCACCAGAATGAATGATGAAGAGATGTATGTATATATGTACGTCCATAACTGTAGCTGGGTTTTTTAACATCTGTAAATGAATGCGTTTGTATTTAGTGCTTGCTTTTAAGTACTGTAATATTCTCATTAATAAAAATGTCCCGTTGAAACCTCCAACAAAACATCTGTAAAATTAATTTACTGGAAAGGTCTTTTTACTACTGTATTTGATTTCTCCTAGTAAAATTTTAGTTATGCCTACTGAAATGTCTGAAAGTAGATATTAATGAGAATATGGTTTTAAACACATTAAAAACAACTTCTGCCATGAATAATTGGTCATTTTTTTGTGGGTGTGAAGCGGGGATGGCAGGAAGGAGAAAGAAAGGAAAAGTGTGGTCTTTTGAACTTTTTCTTTTTCTCATACTAGTAATCAAATACCAGGAAAGGTTGTAAGATGTCATTCCATAATGTATTTCTCAAAGAAGTTGACTGTGGCTGCCCCAGAGACCAGAACTTCTCTGTCTGGGGGGTATGAATAAGCACTATTTCGTTCACAAAGTAACTTGCTTAAATCAAGCTTCTCTGGAATTCAGGGACTGTGAATCATATTTTCAAGATTTGAGGCCGAATGTGATTATACAAATAGCTTTATCACATATGTTTCCCCTTTCTGATGAAATCACAATGAAAGAAACTGCTAAGAGGGTGTAACTTATAAAGATAATGATTAAGCCACTGTAATATGAATCATTCAAGGAAAGGTTGGTTTTAAAATCTGACTTCTTAAATGTTTACATTTTAAAAGCCTTGAAGAACTTACATTTAAAAAAATAATCTACTTTTTATGTTAGTGTTTGTGTACAGCGTTTCCTTTGTAGGAATATGCAGATGAATTTCCCAGTGAAGGCTTCTCTGCAGTGACATAGCTTTTTATTTGATTCAGAGATTATACGGCATTACTTGGCATTTCTCTAATAGGCATCTTCCATAAGTAAAACATGGTGGGGGCCAAATTACCTTCTGACTCCACTGTTATCTCCAGACCATTTACTTATTCTACCTGTCAGACACAGAGCAGACCCAAGAACCTACAGTTACTTCTTATTAACTGGAGCGAAGAAATTTGATGATTTCCCAAGTAGCCTTAATTTTGTTTCCTAAAAATGTCATAACTGAGAATTCTCTTCTTGAGCCTTCTCTTTTCAACACAATTTTATTTGCATGGTCTTTTGGGTGGGGACAGAAAAAAAAGGTTGGGAAAGGAGGCTTTTTGTTTGTTTTGAGGAGATTTTCAGTGTTAATTGTTAGCTTATAGAGTGTCCTTAGCTTATTTTCTTCTCCAAGTGAATGAATCCTGGTCAATAAATATTAGCCTTCAACAAAATTAATATAGTTCAACAGACTGAATTTTCAGATGTTGACTAATCCCTTATTTCCTGGAGGTCATGTGGGAAGCTTTCTTGAAAAATAAAAGTCACTAAAACTCCCTTGATGAAGAGAAACGGAATTAGAAGATGTGGCAGTCCTAGTTTTACTCGTTAATGAGATTTCACTGGTATGTCTGAGACAAAACCTTTGGCCTGAAGGGTTGCACTAGCTGTAGGAAAATATCTTTTGTTCCACACTTCAGTAAGATAGGTGAAACTGCATCATTTGAAAATAGTCAATTATAATTGTATTCAGAATACATGACCAATATTTATTATTGTCATGAGAAGAAAGAGAAGTAATTTCAAAATTTAATGTCAAAAGACTATAGTATAACTATAGTAAAACAACATCAGGGAGAAAATCAAGCAATTAGGGACACAGACTGATGACTGTCTAGAATTTCTGGGGTTTGGACAACTGTTTCAATAAAACGCAAAGATAATAAGTGGTGTGGGGGAAAAAAAAAAGAAGAGAGATTTATTTCAAAGCTACAACAAAAAAGTCTGACTATGGTCTCCTCACTGCTTTCAGCCATAGGAAGAGGCTTAACGGCCAGGCAGATAGATCAGACTGCTGCAAAACAACAAACCATTTAACACCCTCATGCTTCTAAGTCTCAATTATCTCTTTTTTTATGATTTTTTTTTTTATGACACAAAACTGAGAGGGGTGGCTGACACACCAGAAGGCTGTGCTGCCATTCAGCGTGACCTGGACAGGCTGGTGAGTTGGGCAGAGAGAAAACTTATGAAGTTCAACAAGGGCAAGTGTAAGGTCCCGCACTGGGGAGGAATAACCCCATGCACCAGTACAGGTTAGGGGCTGACCTGCTGGAAAGCAGTTCGGTGGAAAGGGACCTGGGAGTCCTGGTGGACAACAGGATGACCATGAGGCAGCAATGTGCCCTTGTGGCCAAGAAGGCCAACGGCATCATGGGGTGCATCAAGAAGAGTGTGACCAGCAGGTCGCGGAAGGTTATCCTTCCCCTCTACTCTGCCCTGGTGAGGCCGCACCTGGAGTACTGTGTGCAGTTCTGGGCTCCCCGGTTCAAGAAGGACAGGGAACTGCTGGAGAGGACACAGCATAGGGCTACAAGGATGATTAGGGGGCTGGAACACCTTTCTTATGAGGAAAGGCTGAGGCACTTGGGTCTTTTTAGTCTGGAGAAGAGAAGGCTCAGAGGGGATCTCATCAATGTTTATAAATACTTAAAGGGAGGGTGCCGGGAGGCTGGGACCAGTCTTTTTGCAGTGGTGCCCAGTGATAGGACAAGAGGTAACAGGCACAAACTTGAGCCTACGAAGTTCCATCTAAACAGGAGGAGGAACTTCTTTATTTTGCAGGTGGCAGAGCACTGGAACAGGCTGTCCAGAGAGGTGGTGGAGTCTCCGACTCTGGAGACATTTCAAACCCACCTGGACACCATCCTGTGCAACCTGCCCTAGGTGACCCTGCTCTAGCAGGGAGGTTGAACTAGATGATCTCTAGAGGTCCCTTCCAACCCCTGTGATTCTGTGATTCTGTTTAACTATTAAGAAAGCTGGAAGTGGTGGCGCTTCCCTTTTTCTGTGCAGATGGATGGAGTAACTGCATCTCATCTGTGTTACAGACAGAGATAAAACGGGCTCTGAACTGGTTAGAAAGGGGAGATAGTTTGCCAGGCTAATGTAAAAACCTCCATGTTGTTGTGAGATGTCTGAGAAATGGGCTGCAAGTGCTCCAGAGGGAATGAGAGTGGTGCAGCTCATCAACTTAGTCCACCATAGGATTTATTTATTTATTTCCAAAGTAGGGACTTGTATTATGTTCCCTCCTCCCCTTGCGTTTCTTGGGATTCTCTGTGTTCTGTTACGCCCATGCTGGGATAGAGCAGGAGAAGATCTCCCTTCCCCCAGATGGGCATAGCAACCCCCAGATGTTATGCTCTGGACCCCAGCTCAAGCAAGGTCAGAGGCAGAGAAGCCAAACTGCCTCAAAGTAAGGATTACTTGGCCTGAATGAAAGTAATAATAATTGAAATATAATAATTTTGGAGCCAAAGTGGAAAACCACAAAACAATAACTTATCACAAGATTTCAAGCTCTGCTGTGTGGCTGCAGCAGTGTTGGTGAAGTCCAGAACCTGAAGACATGCTCAAACTTTCTGATTTTATTTTTTTTGGTCTGGCATGTTTTTAACAGATAAACGTTTGTTTTGCATATTTCCGCAAGAAAAAATTGATGTTTCACAAACAAGATTCAGTTACAGTCAGGTCAAGCTACTATTCTCTCCATTTGGATATGAACATGGCAACTGAAGTACAACACTACATCTTCAGTCCGTTGATATATCTGAATACAGACAACTTCTGGGAGAAATCCCATGGAGAATTCTTCACGCTCAAGAAAAACTAACAGTCACCACATAGATGCCGATTGTTATATGTCAGATGCAGCTACCAAGATCCTGTACAGAACAGGATGAAGCTTCTTACATGTTTCTGTGAGAACATGGTTGCTTTTGCCAATGCTTGGCAACCCAGACTGCTGGCCTGCAGCAAAACTTTTACTGTGTGTATGCAGATAAATTGCATGTGTGAAGTAAAGCCAGCACTATTCCTCAGAACTCAATCTGTACATGAATAGAATGGCTCACTATTGCAGACATGATGAGTTTGATGTGTCATATTTGCTTATGTGGCTGTGTGTATGATTTATCTAGAACTGCCCCAGTGTTCAACATTTAAAAATTGTCAGCTGTAATGTCAGGATAAAAGAAAAATGGAAGAGGCTGCGCTACAATCAATTTGCTGCTGGCACAGCATGTGCTAGTGACATTACGTGAGCATCATATATTAAAATTACCTTTCTACACATGACTTTAAGGCATATTCATGTCAGTAACAGCAGAATCTGGAAGCTTCAAGCTGTTATTTTCCACCCTTGCCTATTGACTGCAATGAGTGTCAGTGCAGAAGAAGTAGGAGTGCTACCACCTTGTGATCAGTAGTTGAAATTGTTCAATTCAGGGTAGAAGTCCTCCTTTAGAAAAGCACCACCCCTTCTTCCTATGGATCAGCATATAAGTAGTCAGGAGAGGTCCTGCTTGCAAATGAAAATACAAATAAATTCCAACCTAAACCATTCTATAATTCGATGAAATTCTATACACAAGAAATTATTTAGGAAGTAACAAGGAAATTAGCTGGGTAAATGTCCTGATTGAAATGGTGTTGTGAAGTCCCAGATTTAAGAGATAGCATCCAAATGCAGGATCTGTAGTTAAATAACTAATACTGTAACACCTGACCTTTACATGTTACATCTTCATGTGAAAGGTAGTTGGACTAAGTAGAATGAGGCTGGACATCCTCAATCAGTTAAGACCTACTAAGAGCACCACCACAGTAGAGTATTGAGAGGTATAAAGGGGAATTTTGTAGTATAAGTTTTGAGAGTGTATTCTGTAACATGGAATGATGTGCACAGAAATATGAACAACAACAACAAAAATATTACAATAAGACTCTTATTCTCTTTCCTCCCCTATTTGGCAGATGACTTCAAGAAGAAAGGGTATGCTTTCAGATGGTGGCAGATTCAGTTATTCAACAAGTTACAATTTTCCCCAAACAAATCAGTGGGAGAAAGAAAGTGAAGCACAAAAATCTTAATGTTATCTTCCTATGTTCATGTGGAGTCAGGGCTAGATTAAAAACACAGTAAATTATTTATTTAGTTACACATGATAAATTCAGGAAGTTTGCACTGTAACCTGAAAGAAGCCCAAAACAATTCCTGCACAAACTTGCTTTTTTTTTAGGAAAATAGAAGGGGATTTTGTATCAGAGACCTGTTTTCTACACTGTAAAGTAAGTTGAAAAATTCAGGCATAAGAAAATATTTCGCAGCTTGCAGTCACGTGTAAAGAATCACTGGGCAGAAGGACTAAGTTGCAAGCCTCAAATTGGATAAACCAGCGTGCCTCACCTGTGAAGACTTTCTAAGTTGTCATGGCATCTAGTTATTCTACCTAGCAACCTTCTATTCTATGTAAATTTGCAGCAGAAAAACAAAACACCATTTCTCCACTACCTGTTGCAAGTCTGGCATTCTTTTGCTTAGAATAGGAAGTTCTGCTTCTTCTTCATTGCAAAGGTTAAAGTTGGTGATTAAGCTATCCAAGGTAAAAAAAAAATTAGGTCTACTGAATAGTGATTCCATGGCAACTATATTTCTTTCTCTACCCTCCACTTTGCAGTTAATCCAACCCCTCGTCTACTCTCTAATTGGTGTACAGTATGAGTTTGCACATCCCTTCCAGGATGATGGATACATCTTTTAGGATAGGTATTAGATAAGTGGAAAGATCATATCAGGGCTGGGTTTGCCTAGGCCAGAAATACTTTGATGAGGAAGAATAAAGATGAGGACTCCTAAGCTATATAGTCAGTGTGACTGACTATAGCTGGGAGCCGGTTAGCAGCAGCCAAGATCAGGAAATAACCTAGCAGGCTTTAAGGTTTCTGGGAAAGGGGAAGGTTTATGAATAGACATAGACTTAGAGCTCTGTCTTGTTTTCACAACAAGGTGTCTAACTGGCAAGAGGGGTTTTAGTATTCCTGATATAGGCACTACTGGGGGGGATGGAGGAGGGGAAGGGTCCTATGTCAATGCACTGGTCAAATTAGACCTAAAGAAAAGCTGTGTCTTGTCATTCAGCCATTTATGTGTGTGCATCTCATGCTTTCACTAGAATCTTGGGGATGCAGTTGAAAAGACCTACCAAGATTGTATAGCAAATTAATAGCAGAGCCAAAAATAGTATTTTGCATTTATCATCAGCCCCTTCTTCTCCCTCTTGATAGCAGAAATATTGTCAAAATTCAGTTTATATTCCCAAGAAAGAATAAATATGTTGTCATCCATGATACATGCACTTAAGCCTTAATTACTGCAATTCAGTGGAATCCATTTTATTGTTTCCCACATTTTATATATAAATTTGCATATACAATTGTGGTTTTACTTCAGTCAACAGTGATCTATACAACTGTAGCTAATAGACTCAGCCTTCATACAACAGTAAATTGTTGCGCTGTTTTTTAAAAGGTCCCACTGTAATTCTTCAGGCAGTCCATTCCAAGGTTCCTTTTGCCCTCATTCTTTCATACTTCTTTATGCACCAACATGTTTAAATTTTGATCATTTTAATTTCATATGAAGAAATGGACATTTGTTTTGATTAAATGCTTTGAGAAGGATTTTCTTAGTTGATTTAAATATTACCAATTTCACCACAATTTAGATGAGAAACACCTCTTTTGCAGTCTTGCTTGAACCTCAAGTTTGAAGCAATATGTGAGTGAACACTTTAAAGTGATGTTTTTATTGCACTCTAATGTGTATTTTTGAAGCATAAGCCTAGGGATGTAGCGATTATTACAGAACTAAATCATTGTAACTACAAACTATTAAAAGCACAAAAAGCAAAATATAAAATGCCAGTTAATGGTACACTTCTTCATGGCTGCAAAGACATAAAATTACAGAATATTCATTTTTTTTACGTTTGGACAGGGAAAAAATATTATTCAATATTTGAATTGTTTTAATACTGTTAAAGGAAGGTATTACTATGGTTCTAGAACTTTCAGACAACAGTAGCATCACTCATATTGCAACAAAACTGGTGATTTAGAAGTAGTTGTACTAGTTGACTTTGTTCTTTTAAGCCTTTATTTTATAAAAGTGTTTTGAACCAACATCTTGTACCACCTACCTCCTCAGCTAGGTAAAAAATTTAAGCTCCTACCTTCTGAATCATAACAAAGCTAGGCTTTATCTTCATTAGCAAGCTCTATGGCTCAGAAGAAGTAAATTTGTAGGCAGAAAAAAGTTGTGCTAGAAACTTGACAACTACAGTATTCTTATTTCAGGGTTTTTTGGCTCAAAGTATTTCTAGTCTGGTCCTGTAGACTGAACGATCATTAGTAGTTGCAGTGCATTAGATTAGGCACCATCCTATTTTATTTTTTTAAAACAGGAATCCTGTTTTTGTGTTCCAGGGCTGCTGACATGAACCAAAGTACACTAAGGACGAATGATAGAGATTTCCTTCAAAAGTACACTTCTAATCTGAACTGAAAATGCTAATGTGTCCCAGACAGCCGAATAAGTGTTTCACCTCTCCCAATGGCCTCATTGGTGTAGCTATTTAAAAATAGTGAGACAGCTCCAAAAGGCAAAACTGACAGAAGACTTGCACAGCACACCTAAAACAGTATTCCTGTGACATTTGCTAAAGTTTCACTTCAAGGCTGTTTTCCACATTCTGTGTAAAATCTGTTAACATCAGGTCATATTCACAGTATTTATTTCCCCAATCTTCCAAGACCTTTACAAGGCATAAAGCACAGTCTTTGTACACCGGGGGCATGGGGGGGGTGAAGAGCGAAGAAGGTCATGAAAAATAAGGAAGAAGGGATTTTCCCAATCTAAGCACTGTGTCCAGTCTTGAAATCCTGGTTGCAATTTAAAGCTTAAGTTTTGATTTGCCATTAATCCTGACTCTTTATTTAAAAATAAAATGGAAAAAAATGGCAAAGAATATGTGAGCATATTTGCATTTGTTTCCATGAAATTCCATGCTGTGTTATTAATAAATGTTATGTTTTTGGTAGCAATGTGATAGTTTTTAAAAATTTCTTTTAAATCCTGGATTGCTGTTCATTGACATTATTAGGAAAACTTCAGATCTTAGTACTGAAAATGACTTACAAAATTTGATTCTTTCCATTCTACATCGTTGATTTTTTTTCTGCTCAGCCCTATGTATTGGCTAGACGTATATGTGGTCAAATGGTTCTTTAGTGGCTAATTTAAAGGGTAAAATTACCTTACTACAATCTAGTCAAGGTTCTCCCTTAATTCTGGTGGTATCTGCCTATCCTGATAACTTCCATTTCCCACTGATTACAGGATATTGTAAAATAAATTGTAGAAGTATAAATTCCACAGTTAAAATTTTGTGGTGTTAGAAAGTATTTCAAATTGTACATAACCAAGTTTAATACGTCCTTTAGTGCGGCATGCAAATATTAATAAAAATGAAAGTGAATGTTTTGAGGGTGTTCGAATGAGGGTGGGGGAGGAAATGAAGCTAAAAAAATAAGTAGACTTATTTTTACTTACTACTGCGTTTGGTCTAACTAAACAATAAATGGCTTATTTTCCTCTGAAATTATTCAGAATATGATGGTATATAAATGTTTAACTATCCTGAAGAGAGCCTGTCTGGGTCAAACTATATTACCTTTTATGTACATTGGAATCCCAAACTTTATTTCAACTGAAAAGGCACCTTAGTACCCCTTGACAGTATCTCAGTACTCTTCTTCCTATGCAAGTATGTCTCTTGTCTTTCTGCAAGAATAACTACATCATATTTTATTTGTTTACCCTATCAACTTCCAAGCAATCTGACTTAATTTCCCTGGATTTAACACACTTAGCAGTAGCTTGAGCACATCCTGCACTAGTTAACTACTGACGTTCTCTTTCATTTCAAAGTCTACTATGGACCCACTTATTTTCTTTCTGGAAACCCAAGTGAAAGGATGTGTTCATCCAATTCAATAGTGATTTTGCCATCAGTCTTCATAAATTTGTCTCATAACGTTTTTCTTTATATGACTGCCACCAATTACTTCTCATACATTGCTATTAATATTATTCTTGAGAGAAATGCCATCTGATTGGTCTAACTCCTGTAAATAGAATATACCTAATAACATTTTGTGGTTTCTTATGTTAATTTCTTTATCCATTATTTCAAGACACATCACTACTACAGATATCTAATAATGTGACTTAATCTTTAAATTTTGGGAGGAAAATGGAAGTATTTCTCACTTCCAAAATAGCATTTGAAAATCCTGGAATAAAAGATATTTGAAACCAGTATTTTTAACCAATTTTAGGACAAAACAGAAGTAAAGCTCTCAGTTACTCATCGACATCATCCCTACCTCAGCACCTTCTGAAGATTCCAGTAAATCACCAGTTCTCATCAGACCACTTTCTCTGCTGTTGTTGCTGTTTGAAATTTGTACTGGATATCCATCCATACTTTCTTGACTATTTCTTCTGAAATCAAATTGTAATTTTATTTTTTCTTAATTAAAAAGCACCAAAAAGTGTGAGTAAGATCATGGTGCTTTGTACTGTTTGGCAACATTGCTAATTGTCTTCAATTTTTTTAAACCAAGCAGCCCTTCAGCTAGTATTTCTCTAATACTGGGATCTGGAATACACAGGAAATCATTTTAGTTTACTGATCTTCTTTCTAGTTGTGGAAAAATCATTACTGATTTGGTTTATGTTAATCTATGTTAGAATCCTCCTTCTGCTTTAGTGAAGGTTAGCAATTTTACTCCTTTCTACAGCATGGTAAATTGTGCCACTTGCATAACTGTCAACACATCACTGCTTGTGACATTTGAACATGCCTGCTCTGAAATCTAGCACAGTGGCAAACAACACAAATGTATCTACGTCAAAGAAGAAATAAAAAGTAATAGTTGCTAGTGTCAATGTAAATAACAATATGAACTACTCTCAGAGTAGTAAACAATGGGCTGCTGAAAACCTGAGCTCAAATTTGGAAGTGTTTGAAAGAAGTAAAACACAAATCTAAACTGCCTCAAGTTTCTAAAGAAAAGTTGAATCTTGATTTTTCTTCTGTTAAAGGTTTTGCCAGGTGATCAAGACTGATCAATTAATGTGGCTTAAGAAAGTTACTGCCCCTCAGTTTAGCTACCATCTACATTTGTGCTCATAGTCTGAAGCTTCTCAGCTGTGAACTGTGATGATATTAGCTAAACACCTGCTTCTTCTGTTTAAGATAGGCTACAAAGGAATACTTGCTTTTATAGTTCTCTTTACAGTAAATAACAAAGAAAACTAAGCTCCCAAAAGAATGGTTGGAAATTTCTTGATACACAACAGCACAGCCTAACTACTAGGTGTTTACTTCTTACAGAGTTGTGTCATCAAATGTAGTATTTGTAAATGTATTGTGTTTTGACCTTTCAAAGCAGAAGCCTGGTTGTCTATTTCTGTAGTCAATGTTCTACCTGTTAATGTAACGCATAAAAGAGAAGATATCCTTTTCCTTTTCCTAGTCTGGTCATAGTTGGAGAGGGGGTGGGGAGAAGCAGGTCCACTTGCTCAATTCTTTGAAGGAAAGAATATTAATATCTGTCTCCAAGGGGGGAACCTGGGAAACTGAGCAGAAGTTAATTCTGTTTTCGCATGGCAAATTCCTGAAAAGAGATAAGGAATTAAGACATACAGCATTCATTAGTTCAAGGTCAACAGCATCTGTATCTTGTATCTCCTTGACCAATATACCTGCCCGTTCCCTGGCAGCAAGCACTCCTCATTGACTGCACAGACTACCAATATGCCTATCACAGACATCTGTGCATCCTGGAAATTAACTCTGAGTCCTTGTATATAGTCCATGCTGTTTATGTAATGCAGAAGATATACAAATATTTTAATAATAGACAATAAGAGATAATGGTAGATCTCTCTTGCAAACTTTAGCCTCAAGCAGTGCTGATTCCTTTGCTGCTGATCTAACCCCAAAAAAACTAAAGCTGTTCTTAACTAAACACATAGATTTTACTCTTCAAATTGTCCAGAGCCCATGGCTCAGTCTGAAATCAATGGACAACCTGAATGCACAGTTTGAAAAAATGAAATATGGTAGTTATAATTAAATTCTGGCTAGGAAACTGTAGTGGAACAGAAGCCATATTTAGCCATTGAAAATGTGGTTAAAAAGGTTTACTATAAATTATTTTACAAATTAAAGAGATAATTCCAAATGAGTGTAATTTCACTTTAGAATCCTACATTTCAGGGTACTTCCCCTCTTAATAAAAGAGGAAATGAATGCCAAAAACCTTCTTATAACAGTGATTTCCAGCCAAAGAAGTAACACATGGGAATTTACAACACCTTTGTAGTAACTACCTGTTTACTGAAAATAGTAGGAGTAACACAGTTTGTAGCAACAACACTACAGTGTTATGTAATGATAACATGGCAAATACCCCATGACAATTCATGTTAATTTCTTCTTCACTGGGTAACAGAATTTCATCATTTCCAACCAGCTTTAGAAAGACACATGATTTTTTGCAAGAGATCTTATCTTTCAGCAGCTGGCTCTGAATAGCACGTAAAGAGTTATTTTGTCTCTTTTTGAAGCATTCTTGCAAATTCTGGCAGAGTATATTTTCAGAAATTTACTTCAAACCATATATTATTCATGGGTATATTTGTCTATGAAAAATAGGCTTTCTTATATTCACAGGGATTTACTTTTCCATTTTTTGAAGGGAAAACAAGAGAGGAAAAATAAAATGCAATTCAAGCACACCGAAGTGCAGTATTAACAAAAAACAGGTTACATTCACTGGCTTTGCACTTCTAAGCATTTTGGAGCAGAATGCTCAGTGTTACAAAGAGTACCTAAACTCCCCAGTGTTTAAATTGCATGCCTGCTGAGAACTACAGACAGGGTGGCAGCTTCCCCTAACCAGCTTGCTCAGCAGGGATTATACATTTAGGGACTATCTTCAGCACAGAAAGTCTTTATACGTATAAGTCCTATTGAAATAGCCAGCCTAGGATAAAAGTTCTGTTTATGAAATCCTTTGGTTTAATAAAAGTGTTTGGGCCTTCTCCAAATTCTTTATAAAGCTGTTTGCACTGTGTATTTCAGTGAAGCTAAAGAAAAATTGGGAGTTATTTGAGGAGACCAGGATTAGATCCTGTATACGCAGGACTTTTGGCTTGCTTAAAACTCTATCTGTAATGTATTTTCCTGACCAATTGTAAAGACTGTTTCTTCACTTTGCACTTCCAGTTTTTGCAAAGTTAACCTAAGAGGCTAGCTTGAAGCATTGTTTGAAATCAAGTGCCAAGGGAGCTAGTTTTAGGAAAAAACATTTCTCTTACCTTGAAAAAGGTGAAGCCTTGCTTATCAAAACTGGCTTTGGGCAAGTAGCTCAGGGTTTCTGTGTGGCTGAAGCAAATTGAAAATAGCAAGTGGGAAAGGGTTTTCTCGTGTTTTAAATTGACATGGAGTAAGATGTCTACTTCAAACAATTTGTGAAAACTGACACCCTATTTATAATAGATTTCTTTGTTTGGTGGGGCAGGCAAGAGGTTTTTTTTCTGTAATATCTGTCTAAGGCTGTCTCTTATCATAAGAGCTAAATTTGTGCAGTTTCCCTTTCCTTACAGTATTTGGTTTTGTACCAGACAGATCAACTCTGCTAACTCCAGTAGGAATAAAAAGAGCAGCATTCTAATAAAGGCTACTTTTCAACACTAAGCATCACTAGCCAAAGTAATGACCTTTTTTATAGAGAACTCCACTCACTAAATTTAGATCGGTATGACACAAATGAGTCCAGAACACATTTCAAAAGTGATGGTAATAACAGGATGGCTATAAAATTGAAAGGTGCTGATACAGACACAAAAAGCTAAGTTAGGAGGAACATCTAGGTGTCTTGTTGCCTTTCTTGGAGACAGACTTTGCTACCTTCATTTGTGTTCTTGAAAAATTCTTTATAGCATTTTTTTTTTCATTACAGACACTACCATGTTATACCAACAGGAAATGGGTAGCTTGAACAACGCATGTAAATCATTTGAACATACGACTTCTAAGTTCAGAAGGATGGTGACATATGTCTAAACATCCTATGTGTTGTTCCATTCATGAGTTGCAGGGCTGGAAATAGGACCACAAGAAAAAGAAAATTAAAATCGACCAACTTCAATAGGAGCTGTGCCTGATACAAAGTTAAATTTGGTTTGTGATGCCATTTTGCATCAAGCATCAAGGTTCTACCTGCAGCAGTTAGGAAAGTACCACACTACTTTTATGGTCTGGATTCAAGTAATATAAATAGTCTGAACATCTGATCTGAGTAGAAATGTACAGACTCCTAATTATATTGCATTCGAGAGGCTGGCTTGTAAAATCAAATGATTCTGCACTAGATAGTCCTTAGTCTTGTTTTTTCTACCCTTTCTTTAACAATTAAGTGTCTACTTTTCAGAGTCATGTGAAGAAAAAAAATTATCCCAAACCATTTAACAGTGGCTTTATTGGATTATATCTACTGGAGTCTATATGTGCAAAACAGGTTCATATTGTTATGTATTTCCTTCTGTCAACTTCCAAGTGAAGGAAGGAGGCAAAAATAGGAAGGAGGCTTTTTTTCCATCTTTTCTGATAGGGGAAGGAA
>VFFE01009229.1:1851693-1952717 GCA_008921705.1 Burhinus oedicnemus
GGGAAGAAGGGAGGGAAGTAGTGCAGAATGGTACAGATGGGGAAGAGAATTTTGGGCACCGTCAAGCAGAGGCACACCTTCTGCACTTAACTTTCTCCTTTGTCCTCAGTTCATTTCTTTGGAAGTGGCTTGTTTTAATAGAAGCAATGTCTTGAAGCATCTCACAGTTTGTTCTTTTATCCCTTCTTTACATAGAAATAAAGAGTATACAAAATGTCAGCAAAATCGTAACAGTTGTATTTCACACTATATTAGTGCATCACTAAACATGCAGAACTTCCTGCAGAAGAAACTGTTTTCAAAGCAGCTTTTTTTATCTGTATGGCATTATAATGAGAGCAACCTGGTTGCAGGTTCAATATATGCTAAGGAAGAAAGAGAATTTGTGCAATCCCATGCACAAATGCAGGCTAGGCAGAGATCAGAGAGCAGCCCTCAGGAGAAGGACTTGGTGGTGTTGGTTGATGAGAAGCTCAGCAGGAGCCAGCAATGTGCACTTGCAGCCCAGAAAACCAACCGCATCCTGGGCTGCATCAAAAGAAGTGTGGCCAGCACGTCGAGGGAGGTGATTCTGCCCCTCTACTCCGCTCTTGTGAGACCCCACCTGGAATACTGTGTCCAGCTCTGGAGCCGCCAACATAAGAAGGACATGGACCTGTTGGAGCGGGTCCACAGGAGGGTCACAAAGGTGATCAGAGGATTAGAGCACCCCTGCTATGAGGACAGGCTGAGAGAGTTGGGATTGTTCAGACTGGAAAAGGGAAGGTTCTGGGGAGACCTTATAGCAGCCTTCTAGTGTCTGAAGAGGGCCTACAGGATATCTGGAGAGGGCCTTTTTCCAAGGGCATGTACTGACAGGAGAAGGGGTAATGGCTTCAAACTGGAAGAGGGTAGATTTAGATTAGATCTCAGGAAGAAGTTTTTCACTCTGAGGGTGGTGAGGCACTGGAACAAGTTGCCCAGGGAAGCTGTGGAGGCCCCATCCCTGGAAGTGTTCAAAGCCAGGTTGGATGAGTCTAGTAGGAGGTGTCCTTGCCCATGGCAGGAGAGTTGGAACTAGATAATCTTTAAGATCCCTTCCAACCTAAACCATTCTATGAGTCTATGTACATTCTGTTAAATGGATTCTTATTTGACATGTGGTTCAACAAAGCAGAAAATGAAGAAGATAATTTGCTACAAGTCATGTAAAGAATTTGTATAATGCTACCATTACTTTTTAATACAGAGGAGGACTCAGTCTCTTTTCCTGTTTCAGTTTGTGTCTTCTAAATCCCCCATGAAAAAAGAAACCAGGCTTACCCTGCCTAAAAATGGCAGAGCAATCTCTTATAGACAAATATTTGAAAGCTTTACTTAAATAGGTCTTTTGAAACTCTTGGTAAGAATTACAGGCGTATTAACAAATAAAATATTATTACAATAATATATACATGAACAGCTGAGAATGTTTGGATTTTCCCAACAAAACATCTTTTTCACTAGACACTGCATAGTTCCTTAGATTAAAACTCCTCAGGAATCCTGTTGAATTCAATAGATAGTTTTAAGCCTGGTATAGGCTTTTTGACTAAACCTGATTCCAAAATAGCCGATAAAGAAAATGTGCTATATTTCCTTATGTGTTCAAATATCTGTGTTTGATCTAATATGCTTGTGAGATCTTTTTTATGTACTATTACTTCACATACCTCATGTTTTAAAAAAATATTACTTTCTACTTTTCTGTAACAGAAATTACCAAATAACCAATTCTTGTTTTGAGTGATCCCTAAATATAAGTACAGTTATTTAGAAGTCAGTAGGTAGGATCGTAATAAACTAAACCAATCTTTTAATTTTATTTTCTTTTAGCATGATTTACAAAAAATGCAATTTTTGTTTCCAGGTTTGTATTTTGGTTTTGGTTTCCATCATCTGTTTATTTGAGAAAAACAAATGAATTAATTGAATTATTATGTTTGAAAACTAAAAACATTAGAAAAGTTGAGACATTTCAAAACTAAACAATGTTTTGTATCAAAATATCATCCTGGTTTTAAATAGTTTTGTATTTGAAAGGGTGGAATGGACAATAAATAATCTGTAAATAAGAGAAAGATTTCATATCATGTCAGAGAAAATATTTTTGAACCATATGAATTGAAATTCACACGGTCTTTCTAATTAAACTTTGTAGGTTAAGATAAAACGACTCTCCTTCCATTTTTCCATCACCAGACCTAGCGCTCCAGTATTTGTTGCTCCCCTCTGTATAATACAGGCCTCAAACTATGTAATTTTTCTGACTGCTGTGAAGTATAAAGATACCAAAATAGATTTAAAATACCTTGCTCAAATAGTGGTAATATTGTAAATGGAACAGCACTACAAGTTGATTTGAACTAGATTTTAATATATTAATTTATGTAATGATGAAGTCTAGAAGCAAAAGCACCACAAACAGAATAGTGAAGTTTGACTCTGCTTCCGGAGTTTAAAGATATCCTGGTAACCTCCATGTTATTTTGTAGACTGTGCATGTATATACAATAAAGTTTCACCAAATAATTCAGTGCTAAGCCTAATAATTCTGATTCTGCTGGACTCTCTAGAGCATGCATACAATTCTAAGGAACTGACAATAACTGTTAATGCAAAGCAAACATTGACGTTTGAATGCTGAAAGACTTATGTTTACTTGATTTAAAGTATCCCATTACTCATTCATCCTCTTACTCTAAGGCCAGATACATCATGTTAACACTGATAAAACTAAGTGTAATCTATACTGTTTAGAGGAATTAGATAGTACACTGCATAACTAAAACTGTAAGACCTGCCTACCTCTAAGAAGAGAAACAGGGAGAAAAATCTGACAGACTGTAATCCACCAGACAGAATTTTTCAGTTGCTTGTTTCCTTTCTTTCCTGTACTGTCTCCTATTTTTTTTTCTCAGCATGTGTCTCTCTGTCCCAGAATAAATACTTGAAATGGCGGTTAACTACATGAGTAAAGGAGATTTTAACCTAACTAAATTGCAAGTGATTTACAAAAACGCATTTTCCAATCTTCATTACAGTGGAAGAGAATTGCAGCTTTAACATTTAAGCACATGACATTTAGGAGTACATTAAACACAACTACAATCCTATACTTCAGCTAGGAAAATGGGAATAATTAACATGACCATACACTGATATATTTTAGCTCTCTCAGGGCACTTAGATGTGCAGTTATCTTTTTTATTTTTGCTTTAGCAATAGAAAAAAAGAGAAAAAAATTGATCAAGAAAGTAAGTAAAATTCTTATTTAAGGTTGTCTTTGGGTAGCAAGCAGCAAATTGGTTACGGAGCCACACATGATGAATGACAGATGTTTTGTGTTATCCAGTTTACACACTTATGAAAGCAAGGATTTAGTGGAAAAATAACATGTGGTTCCATTACTGGAGACTGTATCCTAATGTATATGAGAAAAGGCACAGAGTTAATGATGTTACCTTATTTTTTTTCATTTTCTGTTTTCTAATAATTTTATTTTGTAGTCATTGCTCTTCTAAGGACATTATTTTATATGAATGGTAAATATCTTACCCATTTCTCTTAACTTATTGCAAAGATAACACTTCTAATTAAACCCTATGCCGGAAATCTCTTTCCCAGACGTGCCAAGTGGTATTCTAATCCATGCCTTAATGAGGCAACCTTAATTTAGACAACCTAGATTGATTGATTTTTCTAACAGGAAATCTGAAACCAGGCATAAATTCACTTCTCTGCTCAATATCATACCCATAAAACTGAGATTACAGCACAGGAGATCATGGTTCCCACTCACAAATTTGAGCTAACTAAAAGACAGAACTTCTTTTCTTCCCTGCATCAAATGTGCCCGTACTTCAGTTCTTCACAATGCATTTGTATATACAAATATGGGCAATTTACCCTTCTTTTTTTTAACTGAAATAGAGTTGTTAATGCCAAAAGTGCAGTTGCCAACTAAACTATGTATTTGTGGAATCAGAACTTCCCATTTCAAAGACACATTCACGAAGAGTTCATTTCTATTATATGTGGTATACAGTCAGTAAAATAACATTTGCTATTTGCAGCTACAGTTGGTAGTCATCACAAATGTGATCCCATGTAAATCACTGTTTTACACTGTGATCCAAGAGATACACTTTTTTACCTGATGGCCATAAGTCGTGTGTTGGTGATACAGCATTTCAGTGTAATAGCTGTTGTTCAATGTACAGATTCACAAAGTCATTATCTGAAGTTGTAGAAAAAAAGATGTACTTAATGTTCTTGTTAACTAACAGTATGAGCCACATTCATTTATTTTAATGGATCTTTAATGTTAATGTACCCCAGTTTATGTCTTGTTTGGGGAAACATTTCGAAGCTTCCAGGTCATGGCTAGTGTGTTACAGTAACAAAATATGGGTGCAGGTGTAGCAAATTAATGTATGTATGTATATAACAGGAGGGGATAAAGGCAGTGTCTCGATATGATATATATTATTATCAAAGCTAGTTGCAATAAGCTAAAACTGGTGTCTTTTTACTGTACTTAATGTGGGTTTTCTGAAATATTACAATTCTGTTTATTTTCAGCTTTTCATGAATTTAATCAGTATCCTGTTCTCTTACTGATCCCTTTCTAAAATAATCTCTGTCAGAAGAAAATTCTGGAAAACGGAGACTTAGATAATTTCTGAATTGTAGTATATTCAGTGTCATTTTCTGCTTTTATTATCAGTAATTCTTTATGGATAAAACTTGTTGAAACTATTTACTTAGATTGTACTCAATATTTTAGTCTTAACTCTAGGTCTAATCTGTGCGAGTCATTTAATATACTGATACCAAAATTTGATGTTCTGCAAAGGGAGGAAAATTACAGTGTTGAGTTTAGTTAATTTGGCATCATTTATAAATGGCTTCAAGTTCCTTTGAAGAATGGTGATCTGTAAATGAAAAATAGTAACTTTTTAACTTCTTATCATTTGGAGAAATTATGAATTTTGGATTCAAGAAATATCAACAATAATATATGTAAAAAATAAATAAATAGATAAAGAAGCAAATAAATAAATACATGACCAGTAGCTAACATAATTGGGAACAGTATTTGCACATAATATCAAAAACCATCAACTTGAAAAATGTATGGTTGATTTACCTTGTCTAAACAGGTATTGAGTAAATGCAAACTTAACAAAAGTATTCACATACCCTGTTAAAAAGTAGTGTGTATGAGAAGTATAATAAGCACTGCTCTTAGGGCTGAGAGCATAATGACAGGTTACTTTATTTCACATTTCCAATTGCTCCGGGATTTCTCATTGCTGCTGTGGTGTTAGTCTTTTGCCATAATGCAGAAGAGTGAAGAAATAGAATAACATGAATTGTTTGAAGAGAGATGAAATCATAATTATTCTCTAATTGTTTGTCAATCATGACAGTTTTTCATTAACTGTGTAAAAGCCAATATGTTTTATGTAAGTGGGGTAACTGGTATTATTTCCATTACTGATTAACTCTAGCACTTAGGCAAACAAGAAACCTGTCGAGTACTCTAAATGGAAGTCAGTGTAATCTGAAAACATTCAATAATTTGCAATCAGATCTGCTCTTAGTGAAAGATAGCATCTACCTACCTTTTGTTTTATAATTTCATTCTTATTACCAAATCAGTTACGCCTTAACAGGAATTAATTGAACATCTACAGTTTACATGACTAGAATGTCAAGGCTCTAAAGTTCAGTTATGTCTTGACCAAGGATCATGAAAGTAACAAAAAGATTCTCCTCCTTTGGTGACAAAAAAAAAAAAAAAAAGAGGTTTTATCCTCAGAATAATATGGCAATGCTGAACGAAAGATAAAAAAACAGAGGAAGAAACAAAGGGCTGTACTACATTTTCATTATTTATTTTGTTTAACTCCTGAAGATTGCATTTGGTTTAAATGTACAAAGAGGGAGAGAGAAACTTAAATCCTTTCATTTCCAAGCTTGTAGAAAAAAAAGATTCAGCTGATGACTGGGAATGTCAAAAATCTTTAAAACCGCAAATACTTTATTGCTACCAATGAGCTTTACTAAAACAGTATCTAGTTTTCTGGAATAAAGGATATTTTGGCATCTGCATATAGCAAATACTATTTTCAGCAGAATTTGTCATTACTATTCTGATGATGAAGAAGAAGAATTAAATATTCTTTAAAAAAAAAAATCACAGTTAGTCTTGCTGTATGCATAAGATTTGAAGCATGGCTAGATTGTGTCTGAAAATTTCTGCATTAAGCCCTGCACTTGGGGAAGATATTTACCTAGTTTCATCCATTCAGTTTGCAATGTGGGGAATATTTTTAATGGATCTGTATGTAAGTGCGGCTTTGACGGACAGTATTTGTTTTATTAACTTCTGTTTGTATGTTATATTCCTTTTTAAAAAAGAAGTGTTGAGTTAGGGAAAGACTGCTTCTTCCCTCAGAGATAAGCGAGCTCAGCTGGAAGAAAAAAGTTTCGGATTCATGAGTGGGGCAAACAGGGAAAAAGAAAGCTTTTGAAACAAGGATTTGTAGCTCATGCCTTTTCTAAGGGAGAGAAAGCGGTGCGAAGCATACCTGAAATCAGGTGAGAAACTTCTTAAGGATCTGATACAGAGTTTTCTGCAAACCGCAATGCCACTGAAATCACTTTCAGGAAAGAGGATTTCTCTCTTACCAGGACAGCGTGTGTGTGTCAAGTTTGTTAATAAGGCCATTTTATTTTTCTTCTGCCTTATCACTGTCTATTCTGCCTTAATTTCTGAATTTTCTCTATTTAAAAAATTTACTTTGGTTTATGTTTCTAAGAAACATTGACCTTTGAGTATGAAAACATTACAATCGTTTAGCTTCAAGATAAATGGCCAGGAAAAAAGTAATTCAGAACTTACAATCTTCTCACAGCAGAGTACGTGGTGTTGCCTTGTGAAGGCTCTTTATATAGTGCTGTTGTGTACATTGGCGTCTTGCACACCAGGTAAGCGACCCCACTTTGGGACAACACTGTTGCAGTTCTCCAAGAAACTGACAGAATCAGTAATGTATTTTTTAGCTTCTGAAAGGAAACAGATTTGAATCAATATTTTTCAACATGCACCGATTACGAAAAGAAATTTTCACTTGCCATTAATTCTTGGAGAGCCTATCTTACCCATCTATAAAAACTCATTTATTGTGTGCTTCGGTGTTTTTTTGGTATATCAAGTCTTGAAACATATCTATCTATATATATACACATATATTACATATATATTACTTACATTATTTCCTGTCTTATGCTCCCCTAAAATATGACCTTCTGAACTGTTAAATCTAGTCCTCACCTATTAGCTTCCTCAATCTCATGCAAAAGTTTATCAAAGCTGTAAAAAAACCATATGTTTTTTCTTTATTATTATTTGGAGAGCTCTTCTAAAACTGAATGGCTTGCTCCAGTCTCTTGCTTTACCATTTACAACTGTATTTGTTACTCTCCATTTCTCTGTTTAGATTATGCTTTTTTTTGTCTTTTTTTTTTCTTTTTTTTTCTTGGCGCCCCCACCCCCCCCGCCCCCTAGTGCAACTGTATTTCTTTTCAAGCTCTCCATTTCTCAGCTACCCTAATAGCACTTATCATATCTGTTCCAGGTTGAGTTCATATTTTTTGACTGCAGTAAGTACAGGTGTACACAGCTTTCCAAGTAAGGTCTTGCTGATGATGTTATACAACATCACTTGTATTTTCCTATCTGTATTTTGCCTCAAGCATCCCAGAAGTATATTGACCTTTTTCTCAGCTATCACATTTGTAGCTCATAATCATTTGCTTATAAGTTAATATACCTATTTCTTTCTTCCCCTCTGTTTTCCAACTGAAGAGACTGGCTTACAACAGAAATTTTTTTGTTAACCCATAACTCGATGCACTTAATCACTCAATTTTTATTATTCCAGTGTTCTTTATCATTCATTTCTTGTGTAATGGTACAGCACTCCTGTACCTCAGGATCATAGGTCTTAAGAATCTTTCCCCATCCTTACAAAAATTACAAGCTAGTAGCAAGAAGTTGTATGTTTATATGCTATTAGATTTTTTTTTGTCAAAGGAAATTGTATTTGAGGTCATGAATAAGATGAAGCTATGCTGTACATGGAAGTGCATAGTGGAAGGATGAGAGACAGTCTGTATAAATTGAAATGAGAGGTTCAGACTGAATATAGGGAGAAACTTTCACTGTGTGGACTATGAGAACACTGAAATATGTTGTTTTGAGAGGCTGTGCAAACCTCCATCCTTCAGGGATTTCAAGGTTTGACTGGATAAAACCCTGAGAAATCTGGTCTGACCTCATAGCTGACGCTGCTTTGATCTGGAAGTTGAACTAGATGACCTACTGGGGTCGCTTCTAGCCTGAATTATCCTATGATCCTATGGTTTTCATCATAAAAATATGTCTTCCTTTTTTAATTCCAGTCCTGATCTGCTGAGTCTTTTCTGGTTCTTTAAGTATAAATGTATAAAGTACCCTATGAAGCCAAGCTTTAGTAATCCATTTTCAGTCTATTGCAATCTTCTTGAGAAACATCCTGAAAAAAAATGCAGGTTTTATATTACAAGCAGGTGTACAGAGAAGCAAAAATGAAGGGAACAAAATATCTCAAGGAGTGAGTCTAGGACAATTCTCACTGTGGTAGCCGCATACAGGTAGAATGGTCTTGAATTAATGAAATTTTTGGTATGGGGTTATATTTGAATTAGAGCGGGGATTGGATGGACAAATCCTGCATAGAACTTTTTAAGAAATTTTTTTACTGGCAAAACTTGGTTTTAGTCGTTCCCATAGATTAAACCTATTTGTTCAATAACTATTGTTTGTTTACTAGTTTTCTCATTCCAAGACCATTTATTCAAATCTAAGGTGCTACCTGAAACTAAATAAATATCTTCATATCAAATATTCTTTTTCTTCGTACCCTCCTGCTTTTTTTTGCTTATTACATTACAAAGTAAGATGCATTCATTAATTATATTAACAACAATGAAAGCTGCAGGAACATTATTTTTAAATGTGATTCATGATTTTTTTGTGCCTAAAATGAAACATTTTCAAACAGCTTAATGTTGAGGTAGTTATTGCCTTAAAGAAAATGTTCTCATCTTCTCCATTCTTGGCTTCAAATACTTCTGGCAGAGAAATACACTTTTTAAAAGTATAGTATTACGTTTGGGTTCCTTTTAGTTCCATATTAATACTTCTTATATTAGAATATACTTTTTTTTTACTCTGTGAATTAAATACTTGTTAAAGGTATTTAATAATCTGTGATTATAAACAGGATATATTATTTGCACTTACACCAAAATCAGTACACTCTTACTTGAGAGAGAGACACATAGAAAGGAGTTCATTTAGTCTGAATTCTTTTTGTTTTAATGAGTTCATTTTGAATTCATTTGGTATCGTTTCTCAGGAGCAACTCCAAAATTTAAACAGATACAAGAAGACTTTTTTTATAAACATATTCTGGCTTAAGGGCACAGATGGCCACCTTGTGCTTGAAAAAGAGCATCAGCCATTTCGAGTAACTTGATTTTATTTCCCGAGTACCAGACAGCTTCCACAATTCACACAGCACACCAAATGGATGTTACCCAAAGGAAAAGAAATAAGAAAAATAATCCAGGCTTTCTGCTGTAAATACAAACCAAGCTTCTCTTAAGCCAAGAAAATGAAGGACTTGTTATTCATACATGCATTTCACTGCATCTGGTGTACCATGCAATGAAGTACCATGAAACTTGCATTAGGAAAATTCAGGTATTTTATGAGGAATTCGCTAGATAGATGAGAAGCCTGAAATGATTCTGTTCTGCAGTGATCACAAAAATCAACCAAATCCAAGCAGTGTTGACCTCCAAGAAGTTAGGGACAATTCAAATGTCACAGTGATCTAAGGCTCATGTGGTTTCCAGGGGAAGAAAAGCATAAGAACAGTAGTTATAAGTAGCAACAGAGAAAGGGAGTTTAGATTCCCAGCTGGGATCAGCATCATTAGTTTAGTGAGATTCCTTTGATTTAGACTGAGGCTGACAGACATTTCAAGAACTAAATTCCTGTCAAATGATTTGAGATTTTGTGCAAAATATTTAATCCAGGCCTTAACAAGAAATTTAGCTAAAAAGCTGATTTGCTGGATGCTTACCCAATCTCCAAAGTTGTAAAGGTATTTTTATGTTTGATTTCTTTCCTTCCTCACATATCCTTTTTATTTATTTACTGTAGATAGCTTTATAATAATTCTAGTTTTACAAGCATATGTTCCAAAGCATAAAGCAGTGATGTATGCATGTTTATAGCCAGCAATTTTCAGCTTTATCTATGTTTTGTAATAATCCTCTCATTTGTAGCTGGTGATTTTTTGCTTACCAATTTGATAGAGCCAGTGAACTCAACTAAAGGATGATTAGGAGCCTAAATGGAGCCCAAAAGCACTAATATGTTATCAGTTCTCCCTACATCGCCATATGCATGCTGTTTCCCAGCTCTTTTCCCCATCTGCATCTTTTCACTCTTGAGTCCTTGATCTTTCTTCCAAACAAAGCGTGTCAGCCAATCAGACCAAGCTGCTAGCCAACTGCAATTACATGAACACAGCACCACTTTTGCCTCTGACTGACACCAGATCCTGGCCATTTTTAGAGTAGAGATTTTAATATCAAACATATTTATTAATCCAAACTTGATTCTTTTTTACATCATTTATATGTTTTTTTAACAGAAAGAAATAGAACAGACCCTTAAAAATTGTGTCTGTCTGTGTATCTATCTCCATCTGAAGTAAGTTAAAACTGAATGCCTCTTTTTTGGTGATGAACTAAAAAAATTACTTTTTGGACAGTAGAATGGATAATAAAGATGACTGAGAGGAAAAAGTAATTATAGAGGGAATTCCAATTTGGCACAAGAAAAACTACAGGTCCAGGGGGCTGTGCCAGTGGGCAATGAATGGATTGGTGCTGATGAATCTTGCAATGTTGTCATTAAGCCTGCTTGTTATTGTTTATCTTCTGGTTGATCATCATCATTTGTCATCCAATTCCTAGCAAAGCATCACATTGTACTCCCAAGTTTATTTCCCACTGTATGATCATTCAGCATCAGGATTGCTGAGTGCCTGCCTGCTTACTGCTGGATGCAGGCTGAAAGGCTGGCTGATGTGTGAAGCTTCAAGTGATTGCCAAATTATGTAATTATTTCCAGTTTAGTCCTCACAGGGATTTTTGAGATTTCTTTAGTTTTTCCATTTGCTTGCCCTCAGGATTCTCTTTATAAGCACCACTTTTTCTTTCTATTTATTTATAATGAAGCTCTTGCTTAAGTCAAAAGACAGAAGTGTGATGGTGAACCATTCAAAGGAGATTGCCTCTATGTAATACTGTTTCCCCAGTGAGTTAATGTTGCTCCTTTGCATCTATGTCCATTTTCAAATTTGTCTTATGTTTTCAGGTGAAAATATTCCAGCAAACTCAGGAAGGCTCACTGCTGTAAAAAACCAGTGAACTTAACAATTTTTGGAGAAGGGCATTACAGATCATAAAAAATACAGAGTATTCCACCAGGTATATTAATTTTGTTTAATTTTTTGTTGAAAAATTATTGTTGTTTTTCATTTGGAAAAGGTTGATTTATTTTAGTGAAGTGCTTTGCTGTATCATAGAATCAGAGAATCATTTAGGTTGGAAAAGACCTTTATGATCATGGAGTCCAATGATAAATCATCTTGCAAAGTTCTTTGAAGTTAGTCAAATTCTTCACTTCATCAAAACACCATGCAAGTAAAAATTTGAAATTGTCAACAGTGGAAATTTGTAAATAGCTTTTACATAAAAGTTCACCAAAAAAGCTAAGTTTCCGTATAGTTACTGCCATGATACACTGACAGTGACTCTATTTCTGTAAATAAGAGTCTCCTAATGTGATATATAATATAAATGATAATTTAGAGGCATTTTAGTTGCATCAGTAGACTTCTGTGCATATGCTACATCTACAGATAAAAATGTTTTAGAAAGAGAAAGCCTCTGAAAGCAGTTTCCTAAGCAGTGAACAGGGAAGCATACAACTGAATTTGCTGTGGATGGAACTAGGATTGTTAAAGTGGAATTAGTCACTTTAGATGGTAATCTCAAGGGTTATTTCACTTAAACATGAATTAAGGCTTAAAACTAAATTTTAATTTAATTTGAATAAACAAGCCATAAGTAGGGGGCCCCCTTTCATAAAGAAAGTCCATGAATGCTCCACGAAGTCTGTTGGCCAGAATTACATCCAACAAGGCTCTTGGATGAGGTACTTTATAACATGAATTACTGAATCGTAAGATGTTAAGGATGTAGTTTTTTCCAGGATAGACTTGCAATACTCTTAAGTCAGCTCTGTTTACAACTCCGTTACCCTTTCTCTGGGGAGCCCTCAGTTTCTTCCCATTTTTACCAGCAAGTCAGTGGCCCCAAAGTGCCTTCTGCCTCATTGTAGAAAGATATGGAGAAAGCAACACCACTAAATTTCATTATGTTTTTCATATAAAATAGGAAATGCATATACAGAGGGTCATCTCTGTGTATGCTTAGGTGGAAGCAGGGAAAAAGAATAAAGAAACCAATGTATTTTTTGAGACTTAATTAGCTCAGAAAGCCTGCTAAGTTCCTATAATCAATATATATATGTGTGTAGGAATAATTTTTAAAACATACAAGCTTTATTTCTTGTCCCATTCTCTAGGTTATACAGTCATTGTAGATCTTACTATTGTTACACCAGTAGCTGTAACCAGCTTCGATAAGAACCACTAAAAATTAGGGAGACAATGAGAGCCACTGTTCTTGTCATATATTCAGTAGGAAAGGACTGGAATTCTCAGAAGAAAATGAGAAGTTCACTCTAGGTTTTAATGGGAGAGACTTACGAGGTCCAAATGGTTCAAAGAAGCTGCTTCAAATCCAGCAGAACTTCCAAACCAATACTCCTTTTGAAGATTTAATCATCAATAAATTACAAACCTTTTATGCTGACTGAAGAACAATAATATAAGGATCAATTTATCATGGTGTCTGTCAGCACATTTAAAGAATAAGAAAAGGGGAAGCTTATAAAATAGAATGAAAAATCCTGTCTTTACCATGTTCCTGGAGTTTGGGGTTTTTTTCACCCTGGAGAATACTAAAGAGAACAACAAAAAACCTAAATCAAAACTATTATGTTTTGAGCAGCATACTGAATCTAGATTCTCCTTGATTTATTTTGCATTTGTAGCATATTACATGATAGCATATATTTAAATGCACAATTTTATGCACTAGAAAAAGAAGATGTGGCTGTTACAATAAATTTGATGCATTTAGTTCTTTCCCTATGCATTAAAACTTGGGAAAAAAGTAACACATTATACTTATTCTCCCTCTCTTCTTCTTACAAGTTCACTTGTATTTACCAACAGTTTCTCTGGCATTTATTATCTCAAGCATTCTGTATGACATCTCCTGAGCTACTTTAATCAACATTTTAATAGCCATATTCACATCCTAATATTAATAGGGGAGCCCAGTATTATTGGCATTCCAGTACTTCCATAAGCTGTCATTATTTTCTCTTTGGATCCCACCTGACACACTGTTTTATACAGCCATAACTATATTGCCTATATATGTAGATTTACCAGTACTAAACTGTAGGCCACAGAGTCTGCAGGCACACTGAAATTAATTTATAATTTGATTTAAGACAGATAGAATATTTACTCAAGCAGTTGAAATTAAGTTTCTCATTTATAATTGAAACACATCCATAGCAAGACTACTCAAAATTTTAATGGGCAGCAATAGAGTTTTATGAACTATGCTCCCTGGTAAGTAGTAGACTTTATATGCATTTATCTCACTATATTGCAGAGGTTTTTCATATATAAGTAGTTCAGTCTTCTCGCTCAGTAACCAGTTATGTTGTTGTCATTCCTACTCACTAAGGCATCCTAAATTGTCATTTTACCGGTAATTTTTTACCCAGAAGTATTTTTCAGCATGCTAGAGTGACTTGGATTCCAATGGACTAAGTAGTGTCACATTCCCCCTGAAACACACAAGATAAATATGTCTTTGTGCTTTCAAGATTATTTTGAGACAAGGATAATTCTTCAGATTATGCAGAAAGACAAAAGTGGTTTTATAGAGGTGTGTGATAAACACTTCACTGTCTGAAAAAAATTATAGTTATAAAAACACAGTTATAATCCTTTGGAAAAGAGTGACTTTTACTTTGTTTCATGGACACTTGTGGGAAAGAAAACTAACAGAGAAAGAAAAAAGAAAACACACACAGAAGCACAAGTATTGGCTAATGTTGTAGGAAATTTTCTGTCAAGTTCTCTGAGTAGAGATTTCTTTGTATTTTTCTCTTTTGTGAGGGACAGTACTGCAAGCATTAGAGTGGAGAGTTTTAGAGAAATTCTTCTTCTCTAAAAACCATGGAGAAGAGTACTTGCAAAAATCAAAGGCAAACACCCATGTTGTAATATCTTTGCCTTCTATAACCAGATAGCTGTAACGCCACTGAACCAGTTTCTGTATCACTGCTATTGTGGCAGTTATGAAAAATGTGAAGTTTCCAAGCGCAATACTCAGGGCTATATCACCCCCCCAATCCAGTTTGCTCATGGAAACTTCAGGTATGCAGAAGAAGGAGGATTTAGACAGATCTTTTTTGTTCCATGGTCTCCAAGACACTTCCTTCTCTCAGGAGGCATCCAGAGCAATTTTGTGTCAGAGGAATGGTAGGAATCAGTATTGTCAGGAAATCTAGTAATGTCTTCTAAGAGCTGGGATAACAGCTGTTCACCTGTGTGTCATAATTCTTATTTCTACAAATCCTTTTAGCTTAGAGTCAGATGCATTTAAAAGCTGATTCTACGATTCCATCACTGCTGCTTGTGATGTTCCCAATTGCTATAACTTGCAACATAGTGACAACTAAGTCCTTGGTGACTACAGATTTGTTACAACACTTTACATTTATATTTATCCCAAAGGATACCGAAGTGTTTTATATACCAGGCACACAGCAATCACTTCATCTACCCGTGAATCAGACACCACTGGGGTGGAATACAGCAGATGTTTAACAGCATAAAGCAGTATTACACAACAGTTTTAAGACAGAAAGTGAAAAATGTCTTATCAAAATTACACTACAGAAGGAATTTAGGAAGGCAGAATGTAATTAAGCTAACTGCAGTTTATACAAGAAACTGATGGTAACATATTATTCTTGCAAAACAATGTCGTAAGATCTTTAACAGACAAGAGTGATAAGACCAGTTTTATATCTTACCTGCAAAGTCAAACTTTCAGCAGCACAATGGCTTTTAATACAATACTAGAGATAGATAACTGCTAGTATTTAGAGGGTGCAAGATAGCCAACTACTACAATGACAAGAATAGTATCAAATATCTAAGAAGATAATAAAACAGAGCCTGATCACCAGAAGAGCCAGATACTAAACGCTGATATCAACACAACTCTGGAAAAATTATTTTAGTCTCAGTAAAGTTATTGTGGATTTGTGTCACTGTATGAGACCCTAGGTTCTGT
This sequence comes from Burhinus oedicnemus, assembly GCA_008921705.1. NCBI lineage: Eukaryota > Metazoa > Chordata > Aves > Charadriiformes > Burhinidae > Burhinus > Burhinus oedicnemus. Next base: position 1,867,360 of record VFFE01009229.1, read on the forward strand.
CACAGACCCTGAAAATACTTCCTTTGGTTGAAATATTAAATAATGAATAAACTTTGATTCCCATACAATATTTTCTCCATTATCTTAAGAGCATAGCGTATGTTGCACCCTAGCATAACTCTGATTGGTTCATATTTTTTACAAAATGTCCACCTAAGCCATATCATAAACCAATAAAAATGTTGAGGTTTTTTTCTCCCCCAGTAGCTTTAAAATAAAGGAAACCTCATGCCAAGAAATTGCTTACTTTTTAAACTTGCATATGGTGTTCCTTAAGCTTTCTTAGCTGTAACACCACCAGGAGGGCAAGAGAAATGGTGGTATTTTTTAAAAATCTCTACATGACAGTTCATGGAAAAGCTATTATGGGTAAATCTTCACAAGTTGACAGGTTTTCTCTCTCTACATATTCCTCATTTTCCAAAAATCTTGGCTACCAGACTCACTGTAAAGTAATTTCATGCCTTTTTTTGTGGTACTGCTTAAAAAAATCCAGAAGAGAAAACTAGAATTTTAAGTACTGCTGCTACTGAAATAAGGATAAGAACCATGAATTATGCAAGGCTGAGCATATGATAGGATAAAATGATCTATATACATTATGGACAGCAGTAGCAATTCAGAGAGCAAGGAAACTTTTTTTGCATCCCAGTCATCTTGACTACTGTGTAAAGGCAAACCAGCAAACTAATTGCTAGAAAAAACATAGTCATTTAGGTATTATCATCATAAGTCAATGGCTGAAATTTGAGGTCACTACATAACAAATGAAAAGAATGAGAGGCCCTTGTTTCCCTAGGAGGCATGCATGCAATAGAACACTTCCCAAAACACCTGAGTCTGGAGCCTTGCTTGAACTAACGAGACAATTCTATAACTCACAATTCTGTTATGACATGTTCCTAAGAAGAAAGTTAGTGTATTTTAATTTCAACACTTACTGAATCTTCAAGTTGTATATATATCTGAAGATAGCTGAAGGGGGATTTACTTGTCTTGAATCCACAATTCATCCTGAGATTTGCCCATATTCATGTCAAGCCACTAAGAACACACATAATATATTTTCATCCCTTATTGAATTACTTTCATTGAATGGTGCGAAGAACCAGGGCTTCTATCACTGTCTTAATGCTGTTTAAAGTCACTTGTTGTGTTTATTAATGATCATGCTCAGAATGCCCTTAGAATATGCAGAAATGTCATTTTATACTCCTGAATAGCAAAAATAAACCTCTGGGAGTTTAAAAGTTCCAAATAAAGGGATAATATGAAAGAGACACTCTCATACCATTACTGATGTTTGTGGGTTTTGTTTTGGGTTTTTGGTGTTTTTTTGGGGGTTTGGTTTTGGGTTTTTTTCCAATTTTACAAGAAAAGGTACTACTTAAAGTGCATAGAACCTTCAGTCAGTTTGGATGAAACTACAGGCTTTGTATAGCACTTTAAAAGTACCATTCATATTTCTTGAACTTCAGGAGTGTTTCAGTGAGGATTCTTAGGTATTATTCCTGTAGATATGAATTTCATACCTAATGTATGTAATTTTTGTACATAAATTCCTAATACAAAAATTCTAATTTGTACTCTGACTATGCAGAGATTTTCTAAAGGATTTGAAAGAGACTGCTTTCTAGACATATCCTGCGTTTTCAAAGAACACAACTTTGTCACAAGCAAAATAACACAGGATACAAAGATTACTGAATATCCATATGAAATTCTCTTGCTTGTTCTAATGTTGTATCCTAATTCATTTAAAATATTAATAACTTCAGTATTTGTTTTGCCAACTGACTGACAGTTAGAAACACAAATTCACTCTCTTAGTCCCAACACAAAGTAAGCCATCACTTGCAATAGAACAGGTCTATGGCAAGCTCAGGAATATTAGTAATAATATCATTCCCTGCATTTAGTATGTTTCATTCTAAGTCAATGCATTTCAAATTTATTAATCCTGTGATCTATCACAGAATAGAGAATAAAGCGTGACTCCTAACTGAAAGGCAGATGCTCCACCTCCTCAGTAAACATCCGCTGTCAAACAGTGGAGCAAAACAGTTGTGGATTGAAATAAAATAACTCTCTGGTCAATATGTTATATTAAGTAATAGAATGTTGGTTTTTTTATTTAATTAAATGAAGTTATAACTTCAATAAGTGATGCAAATTAGGAGACCCTGTCAATAGTCCAGTATAACCCAGCTCCACATCTCTCGTTGCAGCTGCTATAACTGGAAAATATGTAGAAGCAGCTCAGGAGATCTCGTAAGGAGTCAGCCAGGAAGCCAATCATACACCCAGATGCTACACTGGAAACACAAATTTGAGAGCTTTCCATCTGGGATCTTGCATCTGCCAAATTTGTCACATAAGTGGTCACAGCAGTTAGGTTCTGTGCTCCAGATGAGAGGGAAAGGCACCAAAGGGAGCTGTTTACCACCCTGCAATCAAGAGGAAAATGCTGTGCCAACTAAAAGTATAATCATATCTACAGCAATGTGCTAATGAGCTCTGAAAATGTTTAGTAGAATAAGAGAAGTCTCTGGAATACAGAGAAATCAAATACACTGTACATAGACATCAAATAATATGGTAACATTTATGTTTTAAAATCTTATTAGCCATAAGCTGTCTATAAAAACAATCAAATCAAGTCAATAGCAAAACTATGCTGGATTGCTTGGATTGATTACATATCTGTGGTTCTTTCTTCATAGGTAGCTCAATGGTTAGCAAAAGCATTCACTCCTCAAACTCTTGCCCAAGAGAGGCTAAATATAAGGAGTTTTTTTATAGCTAAATAGAAGATTGGTTGGTCAGTGAAAAAAGAACCCCCTTTCATTAAACAAAAATACCCTTAAGCCCCCAGAACAAAACAAAACAAAACAAAAAAGACATATTTTAAACCCTTGGGGTAAAGAGCGTTAATGCTTCATGCAAAAATTTTCTCCTAAGTGATTAACAATGAAATAAGTAAAACTGCCTTCTGTCCTGAGGTGACACTGAGCTGTATATATCCGTGGTAAGAGGGAGCATTGTCTTTCTCCACCTTTTCGCTTGATTAGATTACAAATTGAGCTGAGGCCTGCCTTGCAATGTTTCTGTGCAGTACCTACACAGTAAACTTGACTACATTGTATAGAACCTACTATAAACAAAAAAAATTCCCAGAAACAGTGAACCCTATGCATACTACAAACCAAAACAACAGAGAGTGCAACCTCCAGAGGTCAGCAAACCCATTAGGACCAAAAGTGGTAGACAATCTAGTGCATTTCTAAACAGCATAGTTAGAAAATACAAAAGATATGTAAGTTTTATGAGATGGACCCATTTGACAAAGATGGTCAGTAAAATGATATTCATGGGCAAGTGAACTGATTGAACCTGGTTTACAACTTTACAAGAGACCAAAAACAACCTGAAAAGCTTTTTGCTTAAAGATGTCCTAATTCTTTGTTAGTTTTCTTTAAGAAAGAGAAAGATTGCCTGAAGATATGGAGGTTCTCCTGAACTGACCCTAATAAACCATGAGGCGCACTCTGATACAGCTAATGCATGTTAATGAGGGAACCATATGAATTCCATTTGTTATTCTTGATAATGTATAGCCTTGGGAAGACAGCAAATTGGGGAAGCTAGAGAGTAACAAATCATCCCCCTCCTTCTGGCTGTTTGCTCCACTAGTTCATTAATTTATATAGTAAATGTGGGAAATATCAATATATCATCAATATTAATGTAGTACCACTATGGGTGTAAAATATTTATCTGGGACAGCTGGTAACGATGTGCTCTCTGTCACTGTCCTTTATGTCAGTTGTCTGAGCTTAAGATAATTTTTCCTCAAATAACAGTGTACTTGCCTTTTTTTCCCCTAACAATATGGTCTGCCTGTGAACTTACAGGTCTTGCACAAGTACAGTATATCTTTACAGAATAGAACCCCTTCAGAAGTGAAGAGGTTACACATGTAAGTAGTACAACCCTCATAATTGCACAACTGGTTTCTGAATCTGTGGAGAATAATGAAGTCTCTTGTGTTTCCCCAGACCAAGGACTGCAACCTGAATTCTAGGAGCTTGACAGACCAAATTTTGGCTAGTTTTCCAGACCAGATGGCACTAAGGGTGATACTAGCTGGCCTGCATGCTTTAAAATCAGCCACCCTGTTTCTTTTGACAGTTTATCCAAAGACTTCCTTATTTTCTATCAAGGCTATTAAATAAATGAGGCTGAATTACAGTATGTTCTAATGTTATTTCTTGAAATTTCAGCTAATGAAGCAAGACAACAACACAAACCAAGCTTCTTATTACCTTACAGTGAATTACCTGTGGAACTACCATGCTTATTTCGTACATGGATTTTCTTTAGAATAATATCAAGGAAGAGATAAAGGAGATATTAACCAACAAAAACAAAAAAATCCAAGCATCTCCAGATTATGCAATAGCTGATTTGTGAACAATAAATCTGACCGAGATGGCTGTATATCTTCCTCTTGAAGGCTGTGTCCATTTTTTTTTTACATAGTACTCTTTTTGCTGCATTCCATGAGTAAACTAGACAGTCTCTGATAAAATTTGGAGTGGTTAAAATTTTTTTGGAGGTAGCACAATTCCACACTCCTTTGCTGACAACAAGCAGGAATATTCCTTCTTCTTTGACACCCCAGAAGGCAATGCTGCTTCGAACTTCTCCTCCTCCTCCCCCCCCACCTTTCAAAGCATGGGGAGCTGTACATGTAAAAAATTCACAGACAGACAGTTGGAAACGTTCGTCGTGTTATGCAAAGCAGTAAATTACGCCACACTCAATTGCTGATTGCTAACAAATTTTTCAAGCACCAATAGATTACAATAGGTCCATTACCTCAGAGAAATTATTCATAAGAGCCATGGACAACCCTACAGCAGAAGATAAATAAACTCTCAGTCAGAAATGTTTTAAACATAGTTGCAAAGAGGTGCACAATAGTAGATACGATTTTGAGAAAACACATAGGCAGTAAAAGATAAAAAGCAGATCTTCAGCCCATCACATAAGTTAAAAGGGTATGTAAATGGAATGTGTCATAAACATCACAAACTCGACAGCAATGTGTCTTGTAATAGTGCAGCAGAAAGGACAGGTTTAAAAGGAGTGACACGCTTGGTCTTACAAAGTGAATGCATTCATAAGAAAACATCCAAAATGCTAGAGAAGATTCTGCAGATGACAGAAAAGCTGTAACAGAACTGAAATGGAACCACTCCTAAGACAGTCTGCATCGCCCTACATCAGAGGGTTGGAGAGGACCTTTGTTTTGGAAGTTAGAGTTACAGAAGAAAAAAGTAAAAACAAGAGCAAAAATACTCAGTGGTTATTATGCATCAATGTGTGTTTGTGGGCTATTTTTCATATGATATTTTTTCCTCTAAGTAGGAGCTTGTTTAACTTGGGATCTGTATATAAAGAGAAAAGGCAGTATTTTCCCCACTTAAAATCAGTGATTATTCTGGAAAGATACTGAGACAACATTCTGTGCTTGGTGTGTTAGTGTTTTCCCTCAGAAGTCAGAATAAAACACATAACAAGCATTCAGATAAATTTTATATTGTCTTTTTGGAGATGTTTTATTAGATAGGCATTTGATTTTAACTTGGTATCTTGAAATGTTTCAGTTAAAAATTTAACATTGATGAGACTGAGATTCCAGGTTCTCCACAGACCTTCTTTTAGGAAAAAAGAAAAAAAAAAATAAAAGAAGAGCATGACCAGAGGCTTTGAACTATTTTGAAGACCTGAATTTGCTAAGCTGAAATGAAACAACAAGACCAGAGTTCAATGAAATAAAAATACCATATTCAACATAGAAATACTCAAATCAATATAAATTGATAGAGTGTAATTGCTGGTGGAATCAATAACTTGGTTACCTACAGAGAAAAGAATCTGGGGTGAAAGAGAGGTGACTAGGGGTGAGAAAACAACGAGGAAGGCCTGTATCTATTCCAGCTGCCCAGACCAGCAATGTTGCAACACTGTTTAGGCAGAGCTGTTGAATGGACAACGGATTCAAACCTTAATAGAAAGCTTCAAATAAAAAGAGCATTGGTATGTGTAAGTTTCACTTCTAGGACTGCTTTCACTTGAGCACCAAATGAGTAGTATATCTCAAAACTTTACCTCTGGTCATCTTTTTATAGTCAAATAGAATGATGTAGAATGTTAAAGACGGATCTTGAAAGCTGATCCTGTATTTCCAATGGGACAAACCTCAAGGTCTAAGTGAGCTACACAATTTTACATGTGAACAGTAAGATCCCTAAAAGCACTTTCTGAATATGAAGAGTGTGTAAAGCTTCAAAAATTGATACAACCAGGTCCTGGAAATCCCAAGATGGAGGAAGATAAGAAGCACTAAATCGTCAGACTGTTACCTGAAAATTTCTCAGGTCAACAACAACTGCAGTTTGAGATTGCTCTGTTCATAGACTGTATACTTTAAATGGTGAAGTGCAGGTGTCTGGGGAGAGAGACACATCCCAGAGACTGATTGAACCATATAGGTTTTATGTATATGGACTCTAGAGTTGGTGTTAATAGTATTTTTAAGACTAGCTGTAGAGGAAGAAATAGGGAATGTACTCTTTGAAGGGCTCCAATTATTTTGTTATGTAGCTTATTCAACAAAGCGCTCTAACAGATTCAGGCAACAAATGAAGCAAACTTTTGTGCAATGATCTGTTTTCAAATTATTTTAAACACACTGTGTTCCCTCTTTCAGTTAGTTTTAATTATTTCTTAAAACTTTTCTCTTTTTAGCCAGCATAAGTCCTGTGAAAGATTCAGTCCTATACCCTAAAAGCAATTCCATGTATAACGGAGCCTGGTCCTGTCCATGACCCTTATTTAAAAGCTTCTTTAAAATCCTTCAAGCGTGCCTTATGCAGATAAGCTCAGAAAGCTACTCAACTGCTCTTTGTATTAAATTCAGAAGAAATACATAGCTGAAAGAACAAAGAAAGGCACAATAGGGAGTAAAGATTTTAAGAACAGAAGATGGCATGCATTTTATGATGAACTGAGACAATTGAATCACCTAGCCATTTGTATGATCACATATGTGCAGTATACATATTGCCTTATGTATTGGTAGGCAAGCCTCGAGCAAACCATGCTCACCAGTTTGTGAGTAGGAACAATAGAAATCAGTCTTGCAAGAAGGTATTAAAACTAATAGGAAAACTAACTAGAAGACAACAAGTTCTGTTCTGTAATTTGGCTGTTAATGGAACTCCCCATATTCATGTACCTGGAGCTGCTTTGATGCTGAATGGTGCATGTATAGTTGAAAGGGGTAGAACATGCTAACATGGTAGTGCAAAATGTCTAGTGCACTAAACTCAGCAGGCAGACTTCAGCTTAGGTCACAGGAGCTTAATCAAAGGTTCCTGAGCAGCTCATCACAGTGAGCAAAGTTCCACAGTCAAACATTACTACAAATCTTAATAAACTTTTTTCCCTTAAAATAAGAAAACTCATTGTACAGGAAGTCTATAAGTCAATAAAATTATTCTGAAGTCATAAGTTCAGAACACTCGATCATCTCTATAAAGAAATATTTATGCTCAAATCCTTCCAAAGCTAGTGAGAGTTGTCTCTTAAGAGTCAAGGTAAGCTGGAAAGTCAATACAGAGTCAACATTATCCAGGTTATTGCAGGTGAAGAAGCAAGATAGTATTCATTCCATTCCTTCACCTGAAATGCTTTATTTTTGCTGTGTATCATTTGAAGTACTCAAAGCTACTTGTTCTGGTGTTAATTGCTAGCAGAAGCACTACTGTAATGCTTAAGCTTATATCTGCCTTCAGGTCAGTGACAAGCTTATTTGAGTTTGTAAACAAAAGTTAGGCCTACTATATTATTCTCGCCAAAACTAACTTATTTATGAGAAATGTTAAGTATCAAATATTATTTTAGGTTTATATTTTATGTATATAAATAAATATAAATACATTTATAAACTGCAGCAAGCCACAATGAAATAAAATATTTAATTAAGATGTAATTAATTGAGGCATGAAACTTAGAGAAGATAGACATAAAAATTTAAGTGAATTAAGGTATTTATTAAAATTATCTAACAATCTGTACTCTTCATTGCTATAAATAAGCATTTAACCATGCACTGATTAAGTCTTTGACTGAGCATTTATGTCATAAGTATATGTTATGGTTCTGCTGTCCAGGTGGAGACACAGGGATTTCGTAATCTATTTTCTGTTAAAAAGCATTGGTTATAAAGTGGTTGTTCTATAATAACAGATTGCAAATGCCTTTCTCAGTAAGTATTCCTATTTACTGAAATTTACTACAAGATAATGCAAAGGAAAACAAATATAGCCAAAACAAGGACCATCAATTTTAGAATAAATATTTACATAATGTTGTTAGAATTAGTTTATCGAAATTAATTTATAGGGTTTTTTTCAGTTTTCAGAAGAAAACTATTGTTATCTGTTCACAGTTCTGAGTGCCTAGAATATAACTTCTTAAAATGAATTTATTGAATTCACCTGATCATTTCCTCAGTTTCCTTAATAGAAAATTGGAAGACAAAAACAGATAGGCTTTACAACATGTCTAGATTTCTAAAAAATTGGATCCTAGACCAATTAATTGATAAGGAAGGTAATTTCCAAATCAAGGACCCTCATAGATTATGTGCCAGCCACCTTGCTGTTTACACTGAGAGTGTCAAGGTCAAGTACCTGCTGCTGTCTGTAAGTGTCCAAGTCTTAAAACATTAGGGGATTTACAGGCTAAACTGAACACCATTAATTTAATCAGGAAACTTTTAACAAACCAATATAGATCATGTAACTTGTACTCTGAATATACAACATCCATTTAGAATGGTGTTTTTGAAGACATATTAGTCAACGATGTAAAGCACTGCAACTGCAGTAATAAACACCACAAAAATTCCTTTTAAATAATTATTTATTTTGTATTCAGAACAAGCTTTCAACAGCATCAAGTGTAGCCTCAGGCCTCATTTACACTAAGCAACTACCCATTATATCGTTTTCTTTCAGTACTCACTTAGTAAACACTGACCACCAAGACCCTTTGAAGAAATGTTATGTATACGGTAAGAAAGTTATCATACTGAACACTGAATATAAGTGACACTGATTCTATCATTTCCATACTGACTTTGCAATCCTATGGTCTTTCAAACTAATTTTTGGTATGCAATCATAAATTACACACGGTTTAAGTTTTTAAGGTGGGTTGTGGGGTTTTTTTTAAGTCTACTCAACATCATACAGACTTTAGATTTACAACTGTATTGTGATACTAATAAACCTATTAGTAACTTTATTTTGCAGATTCACAGGCCTAAATTTACAAATATCTTCTTGTTTTGCTACCTGAGTGGACATGACTAGAAAGGTGTGAAAACCCAAAACATTCAAGATAATTGTAATGAACTTGTCTCATGTCATACAAGTAACACTCAACAGTGACTAGGACTTTTTGACAAGTTTTCTCTGCCTGATTATACAAAACTCGTATTTGCTAGAGATAAATACATATACAACAATCTCTATAGTTATTGGATGTAAGAAAGGACAGTTGTAACTGACCTTTCCAGCATGATTGCTGGAAAGAAGTAAATGGTGCTGGACTGGGGATTAGCGACAGTAATAACCTGAAAGTAAAATGAAGAAATAATAGCTCTACCTGGAGATTAGAATCCAAAAGTGGAATGAGGAAGAATCCAGCAACAGTAAATGAAAAGGAATTGTGACATAAATCTGAAATGGTAAAGAAAGGGGGTGGGAAGAGTGCTGATAGGTCTGGCTGCTCTGAGGAAGCGTGGAGACAATGAATTCTCCTATGGAGCTATGGTATGGCCTGTAGATAGTATGTAACAATAACAGTTTACTTGTAAGCGAGATGTGTATATGTTTATATTTTAAGAGTTATTATTTGTTATTTAAGAAGAGAGTTTTGTGTACTATTATTAGTAATTTTAGTTATTAGTTTCTTAATTTGAATTGATCAAAGTAGTATTTGAATTAAGCTAAGCCTTATATATATCCCTGGCATAACCATACCCACTAATTGATCAATTCTCACAAGACACCATTATGAAATTGGTGTGTGGTATGTTGGCAAAAGGCATGAAAGGTATCAAGATGTGCAAACTGATTCTTGTGTTCCAGTGCCATGGCTGTCCTGTGACAAATTGGTGGAGAATGAGGGCAGCGTGAGGCTGCCCCTGTAATAGCTCCTACTTCTCTCATTCACATCTCCATTTCCCTCTTCTGTACAAATGCAGACTTATGTACAAGAAAGATCAAAATACAATGGGTTAGAAGGAAATAAAACAGATTGTGCCCCATGTAATCACAATCAGTTTTTAGAAGAATTACTTACAAAGCATGCCAAGGCAATAAAGCCACTAAATAACATATTGGAGGTACACAATGTCAAGTGCATAAGAGAGGAAAGGGGTCATTACTTCATTGCAGGCACTGACTTAATAGTTAGGCAAGCCAGTTCTGCCTTGCATCAAGCAGTAAAAGACCAAGGAAAATTACAAAAGGGGTAGCAGTAGTGCCTCGACTAGATCGAGGACATTAATTTAAAGTTTCAATCACCTAGTTGGAACTAAGGCACAAAGGAGGCCAGATGTTGAAAACTCACTGAAACTATTTATTTAAAAACTTGAGTGCTCAAGATAGAGGGAAAAGAAAGAAAGGAAGAAAGAAAAGGTAGAGAGAGAGTGCAAGCAGTTAGCAACCACCTGTGGATCCAGCAATGTCTCATTGGTCCTCTTTACCCAGGGTATCCTTGGTGGCGGGAGCTCCTCCCTTAGTCTGTTTGTCTGCCTTTTATACTTTTGGCCTTTGGGGCGGTAACCACTATTTGCATTCGAAGTGTGGTGGGGCGGTTCTGGGGTGTGGTTAAGTTGGCACATGCGTGGCAAGTGCTAGGGGGTCACACAGGGGTCTTTTGCCCCCTAGCTCACAGTGTTTGCTACTTGATCCTTCAGCCTGCGCAGGTGCACTCCAGAGTAGCTACATAAAATACCCCAGCAACAGCAACGAGGAGGTTGGCACGGTCCCACCTACGTGTCGCCAAAACCCAACCCTCCATTCCGCACACCTCCAACAGACAGTGCCTTGTGGTCTTCTGCACAAGTGGCACACAAGCAGGGTTTGAGGTAAAGTCTCAGGTCAGAGTCCCACAAGTAGTCATGAGAGTAGTCAGTTTTAAATTATATCCGTTAGACATTGATTTTATCCATGTCCGATACTAGTTCTTGCAACTGTCCTCAAAGTTTTAAAACGTGATGGTCACATTTTCTGGGCAATCTACGCCTGTTAGTCATATTGTGTGAATTGCTGACTCCAGCATGATCCAGGACTCATTCCTCCTTCTCAGCTGCTATAGCCAGGTCTGTTGCACACTTGGAGCTATGAGGTCTCTCCATCCCAGCCTGATCAATGCAGCTGCTGTTGTTCAAGTTATCAGGTTCAGCCAGTAGCAAGGCTGAACATTACACACACTCACACAACATTTAATGTGGCTGGCCACACAGGCCACCACACACAGAGCAGTGACTTTATCAGCACCCACATAAATATCAGCACACTAGAACAAAAAAAGTGCTGTTTGTCCAGCTGGTCAGGGTTGAAGTTCACCAGAGAAAACACACCCCCTCTCACTCTGGACTTTCACAAGCACACTCACGTTCACCTACATATCCCTTGAACATTAGCACAGGCTCTAAGTCCTTAACATTTAAGTTACAGAAAACACAAGGAACATCTTACTGTTAGTAAGATCATAGAATGTTTAGATTGGAAGGGACCTTAAAGATCATCTAGTTCTAACCCCTCTGCCATTCACAAGGACACCTCCCACTAAACCAGATTCTCAAAGCCTCATCCGACCTGCCCTTGAACACTTCCAGGCATGAGGCCTCCACAACTTCCCTGGGTAACCTGTTCCAGTGCCTCACCACCCTCAAAGTGAAAAATGTTTTCCTGATTTCTCACCTGAGGCCAAAAAATTCTACATAGTTATAAATATCACTATTTGAAATTATTTCTCTGTTCTTTATTTTCCAGCACTCTTTACATTTGCAGAATATATCTGTTGTATTGCTAGTTAAATTCCACTATTTCAGTTGACAAAGTTAGCAGTATTCCCTCCCTAACAAAAACTTCATCAACCTAACACTGCCAAAACCACCACTAAACCCTGTCCCTGAGCATCACGTCTACATGTCTTTTAAATACCTCCAGGGATGGTGATTCCACCACTTCCCTGGGCAGCCGGTTCCAAGGCTTGATAAGCCTTTCGGTGAAGAAATTATTCCTAGTATCCAATCTAAACCTCCCCTGGCGCAACTGGAGGCCATTTCCTCTTGTCCTATTGCTTGCTACTTGGGAGAAGAGATCAAGCCCCACCTTTCTACAATCTCCTTTCAGGGAGTTGTAGAGAGCGATAAGGTCTCCCCTCAGCCTCCTTTTCTCCAAGCTAAACAACCCCAGTTCCCTCAGCCGCTCTTCATAAGACTTGTGCTCTAGACCCTTCACCAGCTTCATTGCCCTTCTCTGGACACATTCCAGAACTTCAATGTCTTTCTTGTAGTGAGGGGCCCAAAACTGAACACAGTATTCAAGGTGGGGCCTCACCAGTGCCAAGTACAGTAGGACGATCACTTCCCTAGTCCTGCTCACCACACTATTCCTGATACAAGCCAGGATGCTATTGGCTTCCTACACTTTGTCACTGGTGATTTTTTTAATATTCCTTCTCATCTTCAGGCCTTGACTCTGTTTATTGCATTGCAGACTGTTGAAACAAATTTTTAGTTATTTTCTGACCTACTTTGGCCTGTGTTACCTTAATCTGCTCATGTACATTCAACAGTACTTCATCTATATGTTTGACATTAAACTGATAAAAGTAATACAAGGAAGTAGGAGGGAGGTCTGATTATGTCATGTTGTTTCAGGGTCTGAATCATGTTATTATAATGCAATTTCATCTTCCATTTGCAGAAAACTAAAATTTGCGTCCATATTTTTCCTTTGCAATTCTGTGCTAACAATTGTCTGTTCAACACTTTCAATTTGGAAATATCTGCATATAAAATATCAGACATTTTAGCCAAAGAAGTCCCATTATGGGCAAAGGAGATAAAGGTGCGCATTTTAATGTTTGCTGTTTGGGGAATGAGGCTCCTGAAAGCAAATGCAGTTGTTGCTACCTGACAGTACATTATGGATAAACTGTGTTTCTCGTAAACCGTTTCCACAGGTGTGGTTTACAGCTCAAAAGCATAACTTCTTTCAAAACTTGTTTTCTATAAAGCCTTATTTTATCCAGGTGTGCTAAGCAGATATATATTCAACAGTCTCAGTTTAACCAGTTCTTCGGAGCTGGGAACTACAGCTACATGCTACAGTTTTTTTTCTGAGAGCCTGGAAGAACAGTAGAGGATTGTCAACAGAAATACAGAACTTGGGCATATCCTTGGCAGTACACAGTCTTGATCAAGACCAGTGTCTGTCATCTGAATAGCTCTGCCTGTGCTTTTACAAAATGGCAAGCCTTAAGAGCAAAAGATACATAAGAAATGAATTCTGAAAATCAGAAAAATAAAAATGCATAGTCACACACATATTAAATGGAAGGAGAAGGTTGGATGTACGTCTTCAAACTTCTGGCAGCGAAATGATTCAGTGAATCATATTACTATCTTGTATTTTGGTCCACATATGATGGAGAATATTAGCTTTCATGAAAATCTCACTGACATTTTATACTTTATTTCAAATATTTTCTTTGAAAGTCATTATCTGTGATCAGAGTTTTAAAACTCTTGTGAGGAATATGTCTACCATAGAAGCCAGAACAGAAATTGAATTTATTAATTGTACTCTTGCTGATTTCAGGATAACAGTTTTCATTGCAGTTAAAAAATCTTTACTCAAAGGTAAAATAGTGTAAGAGACAAAATTCCGCAGAGGTCATTTACTAGATAATTTTAAAAATGTAAATTTATTAATAGTAAATAGTAATACATAATTTAAAAAATCTAAATTATATTTTCCTTTGAAAATGTTGTATTTAGTTCTGTAGTGTTAGAAGCAGACAGATAAAATGATGATCACTGTAAATCACTGATCAGTCTTTTGCAATTACTTTTAACGATACTTCCTGAGTCCTACCATAGTGTGAAGCACAGTGCATACGAACAAAGCGCCTTTTGCACAAAATTAGGCTAACCACAAACATAAGTTACTCTTTACCAGTAAATGCAGTTTATTATTATTAGCTGTGTTAACTGGTCACGTAACAGACAATGGAAAAGGACACTTGGAAACTCCTGTTGTATTAATTCAGTTGAGATAACTGTTTTAAAGACTTCTTTTCAGTACGAAGGAGAGCTGGGGAAAGGAAGCTGTCTACCACAGGCTGCAGGGGAAGATAAGAGGAGAACGCAGATTCTTTTTACAGTAATAGCATAAATGCAGTGTCATTAAGTACTAATAAGATGGTCTAGGAAATTTCCGTCACTGGAAATTCTGAAGATTATGCTAGACAAAAATTTGTCCTGAATAGTGGAAGTAAAGTTGGTCCAGTGTAGGGGACAGAGGGCTATATGACCTGCAGATCTTCTCTACCCTTCAGAAAAAAATAAAAATTATGTCAATGGAAGGTCTAACTAATCCTGTCTCTTCCCTAGTTCATATAAACTGCTTCATATAACCCTCTTGTGATGAGACTTTTCCCTTTCATTCATGAGTACTAGACCAATAAAACAGCAATGTCAAAGCCAGAGTGTGCAGCCAACTAAAAGACCTGGCATTCAGAAAATAAATTGCTATTTAACAGCTCTAGATTACTACTTACAAACAAGTACGACTGTTTTCATGAAAGATATGTGCACGTTAAATCAGGAACTGCCCTTCTCTAATCAAGATTATATTTAAACAGAAAGATTTTCAAGCAATAAAAAGGATGATGTCCCTTCTCCAGTCAAAGATAGCTGATGCAAGAAGTTCAGAAGAAGAAAAAAAATATTAGTAAAATTTATCTAACTATTATTCACAGTTTTATGTTATATGTGTAGGTAACAAGCAGAGTGACAATATATATAATACATATATATATATTTAACTGTAGGTATTCCATACAGACATATACTTAATATTACTATTAGGGGAAAAGGGGAGGGGAAGGGGAAGAAGAAGGGGAAGAGGAAGGGGAAGGGGAATGGAGGGGAGGAAAAAAGAATGTCTTTTATCCTGTAGGGCACACTATCTGGATTCATGAATTTGACTTCTGAGATGTAGCTTAGTTACTGACTGTAGGTAGTGCTTCCTTTGAATCAGAATTTCAGCTCTCAGTAAAGTTCCATAATTTTCTGTTTCACTGGAAGTACTTCACATGTTTAATGAATGTTTCTTGTTATTTATTCTGCCTCACAGGAAAAATGCAAACATATTTTCTAAATGTCAGTTAATAAGTCTTACAGAATTGAAAACTCAGATCCTAGGGAGTTTATCTGCGAAGAAAAAAAGAGCTCTTTTGCCTTACTCAAACACTACTAAACCTGCTGTACATGCAGTAGACGGTAAAACATACAGTCATAAGGTTACACTGCCCTTCAACCCTGCAAGATTTACATAGACTTAGTGACAGGTATAGCTAGCAGACATTAAGAACACCAGCTCTGACATGGCTTCCATATCCAGAATAGCTGTGGGGAACAGGAAATACTAGAATGAGATCTATTACATGGTCTTACTGTTACTCTGTTTTTTACCAGTGGCCAAATTCTCAGTTGTCCGACCTGCAGCTGGACCTTTCAATGCAGACACTGAAGTATCAGCAAAGTAAAATTTGAAGAGAGGAAGAATAACATCTACCTCCTGCAGCATTGTTCTCAGGTTTAGGAGGACAACACTGTCCAGACAAAGAAGTACCCTTGAATACTATGGATGGCTCAGGCTTTCTAAATTGAAATGCCAATCTTTTCTTTTCTGTTGTTTGTTTTTTTGGTTTGGGTTTGGGGTTTTTTTTCAGTAGTCTTTCCCTCAGTAGGATTTTCCTGCTTGTATTTTTTGCTTATATTTGTGAGTGGAGAAACAGTACTCATTTACCACTCATGTTATTTAATTCATTTTCACAGGTCTCTGGGTAAGGGCTTAAAAATTTTACAAGAAATCTCAGAAACTGAAATTTGCCAGTGACTGACTGCATATAACCCTTTTGCTAAGCAGGCAAATAGAAAGGTAGTACATCAGTATCTCAATACACCTAACTCTACTGTCCCTGGGAGAGCTATTGCAGGAGTTGAATATTTTTTAAATGACTGCTTGTTGTAGTAAGCAGATAGATGTCTAATTTTCTCTGTATGTCAGAGTTAGTCTGAACACACATTAGGATGTTTTTTCCAGAGAGAAGTATGGTGTCATCTGATGGAAAGAACTGTACTCCTATTTTTTAAGAGCGAGTTTCTTCAGAATTTCATATCTAATTAACAGAAGTACTTGCAGCCACAGCATGAGTGTATTTTGTTTGACACTCCAACCAGGATTTCGTTGGAATACAGCAAGACTGTTGTCATTGAAATAGTGATTATGGAATTTCCCCAAGTACAGGAATTAAAAGGAACTGTAAGACAAGACATCTGAGGAAGTTTTATCTCTGTCAGTTTCAAAAAGAACTCTGTCTTCAAACAAAAATCTGTATTCTTTCATCATTGCTAATATCAGACCAGTTTGTACTGGATCTTTGCTCAGCTACACATGGACTGGTAGAAGGCCAGAAATCATGTTCCACCTTCTTTTTTTTCTCAAAGTGTTTAAGTACAATCCCACAATTCTTGTCTCTTAAATGCAAAAGCTGTTTGTTTTTGGAGTGTGTGCAGTCTCAGGTCTCCCTTAGAATAACAGATACACACCTGACTAAAAACCAGCACTTTTGCACAATTCTTATCATTTCAGCTAAAATATTAATAAGAGATTGCATTAACTAAGCCTTGTACACTACCTGATCGAAGAGAAATATAGTATTGAAGACTTCAAAGCCCAACTAAATATTTAAATCCAATGTTCTTCAGAATGTAGGGATGTTTGGATTTGGAGATTGGTTCCTACATAGCAGTGAGTTCTAATATGGAATCAATCTCTGCAGAATTCTGGGGCAAAAAAAAGCTCTTCCATAGTTGAAAGTGGTGTCATCAGTAAGATCATGAATAGCATTTTACTACATAGGAATTTGAGGATATTTTCACTGGGACCCATTTCAGTGATCCTTAGATCACTTTTTGACTAAATTTCAAACATTACAGATTAAATTTTGTCATTATCAACTAGGAATTTCTTGAAGGACCTTTTTGAAGACTGGTGTTGCTTCCTGTTATGTAAGATACTTCTCAAATTTGTTAGTAATACGTTACAGAAGCAATGTTGTCTCTCTACAAGTTGTTTCTATCTGCTTTCATCAGTAGCATTGCTGCACAGCAAAGTTTGTGATTTTGGTGGGGGGAAAAAGGAAAGTCTTTTCAGCATCAAATAATGAGGTAGAAGCTATGTAACATTTATGCTCAGGATAGTGCACCATCATAGCTCGTTGCTTAAACATAAGATCAAGAGAACAGCAAAGAAAATGTAATAACAATGAAGTTAAAGATCTTAATACATGTAAAGCAGCACAACCCTATGGTGAGAATTGTTTTAATTTGGGATTTGGAGAAGGATGTGAATTTTTCTGTAATTAGCTATTTATTGTGGGAACTCATATTCCTGATATAAACATGCTGCTAGCACATGCAAGGGAAGAACAAAACAAACGAAAACTGTAAATTAAAGCAGCAGTGGTAACACTTAGGTTACAATCATTATATGTCGCCTTCCGCTAACATGCAATATTGTCCATAGAATACTCCTTAGGAATTCATACAAAAGAACAATAAACAACCAGTCTTTATGACGATATAGAATACTGATATCCTATACAGATTTTCAGTTAAAGGACTGTTTCGTCGATGCCAAACAATAGAACAACATTTGTTTTTTTCAAGAGGGAATAAAGTAGCGGACAGTCATATGTATGTCTAATAGTCTAGTGCACCTAACAAGATGCTAACGAGAGGGAATAGTGCTCAGCTGAGCTTAACCAGTCGCTACATACAATCGCTTTAGAGAAACTGAGGCTGCAGTACATGACAGTTACCTGTTTAGATTCTCACATCTGCTACCCACATTTTGATGACATCTATTCTTTTCTGATCTTGCTGCTGTCATGTAGCAGCTACCCTTCATAGAATGCTAACATTTTTGTTAGTGGCACTTAAAATGTTCTGCAGCAACAAGACTATTTCTCTTTATTAGCCAACAGCTGTTAGATGTTTTAAAATAATTTTCACAGGGTTTGTGAAAGTGTGGCAGCTAATTACTTATAATTTCACATCAATTTACTAATTTCCAGCCCAACAGGATGTCCCTTGTTGTAGATATGCCAGAACTGGCTTTTAATGGCCTCAACCCAGCTGGCTGTTACTGGAACCAATTCATGCCAAATATGGTTTCCAGATTTTCTTATCTGTATGGGTTCTGAAAAATTAATTTAAAAGGAAAAAAGGAAATTATGAAGTTTTCAAAATGGTCTTGACAAAGAAGTCTTTAATATTCTTTCTTTCACCCCCCCTAGAATTGGACCAAGTATAGCACATTTGCAATAGGTAGGTCTTGAAAAGCTTTGTTTTTTCCCCACCATTCAAAAGTTTGGAAGCTTTTGCTGTACTACTGAAAATGCTGAATATATCAGATGTTTTAGCCTTCATCAGCCTCGAAAGCCATTGGAGTTGATTCTGCTTTTTGATATGCTAAATCAGAAATACAGTAGCGAAGAATTAATTTATACTTATTTTCCCAAAATCAGGACAGAAACTGAAGAGCTTATGGGTGGCTTAGTGCTATTTTGGAAATTTGAAACTTCAGTTTGAGTTTCGATTTGCTGGTTGATTCCATTCAACAAACCTCCATACATAATACTAATAACAGTAATAGTCGATTTCAAAGTCATGTTTAGGGCCTAGAACATTTACAGACTACATTTTTATCATATTATTTTATCTGTACTAACAGGAGAGTGACACTTGGAGGTTGTAGTGCCATTGTGTTAAGCTTTATATAAAGCCATAAATGATTCACAAAAGAAGACATATATCTCCAGCCAGACAACTATTTCCAGTTTTGGACAAATCTTGAATGACAACACTTTGAATTTAAAATGCTGAAACTATTTACAAGGTTCACCTCTTTCTTTCTCCTCCTATGTTCACCACTCCTCTAAATAGATACATCTCAGTATAAAATTTCAAACAAGGTATTCCCTAAATTAATTAGAAGCAGAAAACATTTTTCGTGTTGAAAATCGAAAATCCATGCAGATGTAAGCCCAACATCCAAGATTACCCTCAGTAGTAAAAGTATCACTAATTTAGAGAGGAGTAACAGTTCTTGTAAAACATTCATTTCAGATTCAAGATTGTTCTTCCATGAGATTTCATTGGGATTTCTGCTTGCATCTTTTGCTAAGTATTAACAGAGGTTTTTCCTCCAACATCAAAGTGTCAAATCTTCCTATTCATAGTAACTCATTTTAAGATTTTAAATTATTGTAGAATATTAAGGCCGATATATTGTAGAATATAAGCCGATATATCAGTTTTTCTGAGGTATCTCTGCAAATGCACTTGTGCCAAATTATCTATGCATTTAGAACAAATAGTTTTGTCTTCCAGTTGCTTTTCTTGTCCTTGTAAAGATTAGCACAAGTATGGATTTCAAATCTGAGATCTAGTTTCCTAGAAATATTTGGATTCAAGCAAATCTTTGCTAAATATTTTTAATGGTTAGCAAAAGGGTTTAAGTGCATATTTTAGAAGTCCCCAGCTCATATGCACTAAGGCATTATACCAAATACTAAATGCATTTATTCTCTTTCTTTACAACTGCACCAAAGTCTAACTAATGAGGAAAAAGGAAGGGAAATAAGTAAATACTGTAACATTAGAAAGGTTGTTTCTTGTAGAGCACACACAAAAATCAAAGAAGCTGTTTTAAGAAAGTCAATCTTTTTTACGTTAAGACATGAAAAAAAATCCTCAGATACCTCAGACTAGTGTGCTGAAGAAGAACATAGATAATGTCTGCCCTACCTTGCACATTTGAAAAATAATCAGTCCTGGTTAGTAGTAGAGGAACTTCAGTGAGCCCTGGCCTGTAAATCAATAGGCTGAATTCTCCTGGCCCTTTCCAAATTCCATTTCCAATTCCACAGTAGGGATTAGTGTAGATTTAGCCCTGATAGACAGATAAAACTAGCAGTATGTGGAGACTTACTGTTTAATAGACTGGATCTAAGGTATCAGTGGTTGCTGAAATGGACTGTCAGCTAATGTAGATGGGGAAAAGAAGAGCAATCTCCTGATGTCCCTTAAAACAATAATGCCTCTGTTCATTCCAGTCCCTAAATCAGAAGATTTCTGCATTGTTCGTGCCTTAATATGTACTTCATATATTAAAAAACTTAGCAATAGCTGATTGCAAGAGTAGTGCATATGAACACTCACAAATTTTAAACTCTGAAGGTTTTTTAAAATTAATCTGTTACATTTTTTTTTCTTAACTGTGAACATTCTAATACACACTTTAATTTGAGTCTGGGGGATGACCTCTGCTAAGAGATTAATGCCCATTGTTGCAAATGTAGGTACTATTACTTACTGTTACTTGGCTTAGAAAACCCCAAAACTGTAACTCAGTCAGTCAAAGCTGTACTTTGAATTCCTCTATATTCAGCAGTACCAAGAACCTATAAATCACTTACAAATCTGTGGAGTGCAGGTGTCAGTACTAAAATATTATTTTTGTGAATCAGCATACCTGCATTTTAGGACAACACAGCCAGAAAGACTTTTACTCTGCCTATTATCCTTTTTGTCAGAAGAGTTTAGGCAAATGAATGTAATTTGTCCTTTTGGGGTGTGAGATGCCTTTTCTAGCATCTTTGAGTATATCACAGAATAATCAGGGAGAGTCTCTAAGACCTAATGAGCATTGGAGAAAACCAGAAAACAGGAATAAAATCAGAACTCTGAAATGACTCTGAACACCTTCTGGGAGGTCAAAGGACTGACCGGACTTTTCAGATGAGATTAAAATGCTTGCATTACTGTAACTTTTCATACACATCGAATTCAATCTCTGCTAAATACCATCTGTGTTTAGTGCTACCTGTTAGATACAGGATCTGCCTTCACTCACTACAAAAAAAACAGAACAAAAATTTTCAGTCACAGTTACAATTGGAACTTTCATGATATCTTTTCAATGAAATACAATGAAAACCAAAAACATGGCAGAAAAGTAAGTACAAATTAACAGTTAATGACCTGCTGAGTTTTTGTTTTTTTTTTTCCAGTGGAGGGAAAAGAAACGATTCATATGCAGAAGATGGGAAGTACAAAGAAGGAAAGAAAGGAAAGGATTCTTCTTTACTTTCACAAATATCCATGCATATATTAGGAGGTAAATAACATCAGGGCTACAGGCTGCCATACATCTTCTGTTATTTCACGTGTATGAAGATGACTTTTTACTTCATTTGCAACTAACTTATACCCTCAACTCTACTTTCTTTACCCATCACGATGAGGAATTTAAGTGTAGCAAAATCAATATAGTTTGAAGCTCTGGAAAAAACCCTTCATGGGACTTCATAAGGTCAGGAACAAGACTTAAAATGTTCCTTAATTTTATTTCTAAACATTAATCCCCCCTCTGAGAAGCTGATCTTCTAAAATTGCTGCCATTACCTCTCTCTCACACCTTTTTTTAAAAATACGTTTCTTTGTTCTTGTATTCCTGCATATTGCTAGCTAGTCTTCTGGAGGAAAATTACAGCATTTCTACAGCATCTTCAAGGTTAGGCCATTCTTTGACATCCTGCCTTCAAGAAACAGGACAAAATAAGTCTTTTACCTTCTTTTTCCTCATTAGTCAGGAAAAAAGCAAAATTCTAAAAGCAGTATCAGCAGTCATCAGCGGAGTAACTGTTCTGGAATCTTTAGTAGAAAAAGGAAGCTATAAAGTGTCATCAACAGGTTTCTTTAATATACCTCTGGAAATCACACAAGCTTAAAACCTGGTGGTATGAAGTCATATGTAGTAAACGTGTTTACACAGTGTGTATTGTATATGAGTACAAAAATATTTAAGGAAGAGGCAAGTGAGAAGATGCCTTGTGTGGTGAGGGGAACGATGGTTCATTATCACTGTTCAGCTCTCCAGATCTCGTATCATTAAATAGCTTTCCATGGTCTTCTCCTTCATTCATGAATTTTTCAGCGTAGTCTATTCAATCATTCTCCGTACAGAACATGCTATACACTTTTGTTCATCCTTGATATCTTCTTTAAATCCTTTGCCGTTTTACCGTATCTTTCTTGAGACAAAGAAAGGGAAATTTACTGCATATAGTGTTCCATGGAGTCCATTCATTTCTACAGCTGCATAATTCTTTCATTTGCTATGATTCAATTTGTTGTTCTGGCTGCTAATGAGTTGGTATTTTCATAGAACTACTTATCAGAACTCAAATATCTCATTGCTGAACGGTGACAATTAGGGTCTGAGCTCATTATTATATGTGTAAACTTAAAATCTATGGAGTGAGGGATACTTTGCATTTAACTACATTCAATTTCCACATTGATGTTTTATGCTTAACCACTGAGTAATGTAAGGCGATATGACAGTTCTTCATATTCAGATTCTGTCCCTAGTGTCCCAAATAATTTAAGATCATGGGCAAATTCTGTCACTGTTATTCACAACTTTTTCCGTATTGTGAATGTGTGCATTGAACAATATAGACCTGGTGGAAGTTCAAGGGTGACCTTCACTGTGGGAAGGTGGGATTTTGTATGTCCTCTTTTTCTCTTTGGTAAGGATGACCATATCAAAAGGCTGCTTAAACTTCACAAAGTAATTTTTAACTGATTTCCTTTGTTCATACATTTGCTACAGTTCTTTCAAGGAACTGCAGAAGATTTATGAGATAACATTTATAACCATGACAACTCTTGCCTAGTATGTTGTTCATTTATGAGGACCCTAACTCTGTTCTTTATTCTATAGCCTATTAATTTGTCTGATAGAAATATCAGGCTTATCAGTTACAGTTATTCAGACTTCTGGAATCTTACAAAAACAATTGTGTCATTTTACATAATAGTAGATTAGCTATTTCATATTTCAGTTCCTTTACAGCTGCAGTAAAATACTACCTAGTCCTGGCAGCTGTTGCGTTTATTTACTCCATTTTTTATGTTTGTCTGTCTGCTCTGAAGCTGCTTCTACTGACCCTTTTTTCTGGAGGGATCAGTTAATGAGTCCTTCATAAAGACTGGTGAATCTCTTTAAATTTCTTGCACCAGAAATAAACATATAAGCAGGTAATTGGAATTTTTCTTCTACAGTAGTATATTTATTTTATATCTGGATTGTCTGTTGGCTTCACACAGACTCTCTGGAAGGCTTCTTGCTTTATATATTTGAACAAAGACATTTTTATTAGATTTTATACTTCATCTGATTTGTTCCCCAAACTGGTTTTGGCCTGACTTTGTATGTGTTTACATTTAATTTTTCTGAGTTTAAGACAGTGGTTTTTGTTTTGGTTTGGGTTGGGTTTTTTGTTGTTTGGTGGTTGTTTTTTTATTTATTTAGAAATTTAGTGAAAGATTCGTTCCCCACATTTTTCCTACTTAGCCTTGCTTTTTAGCTATGCCAGATTCCTTTTGACCTTTTTCATTGCATTTCCTCTGTATTTCTTACATTCTTTAATATAGATCTTTAAACATACTTCACTTACAAGGATTTATTTCTTCCTCATGCCCTTTTATTTTCTCTTTAACAAATTTACCAATTTTTATATAGGCTCTTTTCTCAAATTAGGCAAAATAGCAATGAATTGGAGTTAAGATCTGAATGTCCTACAACACAGCCTATTAAAGAACACCACCACCAATTAATAGAAATCTTAATAGAGAACATAGAATAGAATAATTTAATTCTTACGTAATATTTACTTTTTTTTAAACACTGCACAAATGAATTTATAAATCTGCATAACCAACTATGTGGCTGTAGAATAGGAGTATTTCTATTAGCAAATATTGAGAGTGCCTATGTACTCTTTGTTCTCCATATTTTTACATATAAAATTCCAGATAGGCAAGAGGAGAAAAATAAGATTCAAATGCTCAGTTTTCCAGTTGCAATTGGGAAATAAAGTTAGTAGTTTCTCTGTTATGAACTAGTGACAGTTCCAACAAGTAAACATGATTTTCATATTACCCTATTATATACCTCCCACCTTTGATTCCAAATCACGGTACTCTCAAAGACAATATGTTGTCAAGTAACAATTCAATTAAACAGGCAAACCATCTATCATCAGTGCTCAGTGATTAAAATGTCCCCTGTTATCAGTGCTACCATCCATTAGTTAAAGGCAAGATCCATTTCAGCAGAGGAAAATCAGCAAAATGAGTTGCAGCAAATTTGATTAATCAGGTCCTAATTACCACAGACTGACAGAATTCTTTTGGGGATTTTTTTGTTTGTTTGTTTTTTGTTTTTTTTTTTACTTTTATTTTTAAAGAAGATAATTCAGAACCAGCTACTATGGAAATGCCTGAAGATAAAAATAATAAAAAGCTAGTAATAGTATGCCTACTGTTCAATTTTAAAAATGGTATTTGTGATCTTCTGTGGCTTGTCAGTATTAGATATTACTAACCTTTTCTTAGGGTTATGTGGAAAGCTTTAGACATATGCACTTTGCCTGAGATAAAACAGATTGCTTTCTTCACTGAATTAAAGCATTACGGATGCAGAAGAGTAGGCTATCTGGCAATAATATCTTAAAGAGGAACAGTAGTAATCAAAATCCAGAAGATTTTTAAAGACAGTGGAATTGTATAACAATATTGTATAATAATTGTATAACAATAGCATCTTCAGATTTTCTCACCACTACTATATACAGACAAAACCATTCAGAGGAAGGTGCACATCCATTAGACATAGCATCTATGAAGGTGAACAAGGTGTAGGAAAGATGAATTTTTCCTCTCTTTTTCACCTGCTATGTCACACTAGTCTTTGTACAGCTTACAAAAAGAAAAATACTAGGGTGTGTAACATGGTTTTTTTAGATCTATATGTAATAACAGTAAAAATAAAAAAGCAACCTGCAGGTTTAGAGGAGGGTAGTAATACCTTCTAAATTTGGTGTCTAGGATTTTTAGGGTCCTCACTGAAATGAAAGAAAGGCTAAATTAGCATTCATTTCTGATTTATCTTTGGAATTTTCTCTCTTTCTCAACATCAGCAATTCATCTTAGAAGTCATCTTAATCGATGCATTTGAGTCCTATAGCTGAAGATTTGCATATAACAAAAAATACCTCTATTTCCTTCCACTTTTAAAGCCCCTTATTTTACTAGTGTTGTTGTTTATCAGTCTTCAGATTTTATTTTGTTTGAACACAGGACTTGTATCTCCATCCAGAGACATAGAAATAAAACAACGCATAGTTTTTGATAAATCAGCAATTGAAACTTGATGTTTATGAATGGGAATCTGTCATAAACAAAATATTTGATCAGATGATAATGATTTATTATTCTCACTGAAGTTGCATGTTCCCATATTTGCACTTTAAGTCTTAGATATGGATATTAATTTCAGAATATTGAAATAATGAAAATCCATTTCCAAACAATTCTTCTTCAGTTTCAAGTTAGGTTTGAATGTTGTGGCTAGTTCACCTTTAATTTAAATTAACAACAGATTAGATGTAATTAGAAAGAGATTAGATTACCTATGATATTGTGGTTGAGTGAACTGTATTACTATGAAGCTTTTACTTGCTTCAAATAACAGTGACTCTACCTGAAGAGTATTTTAGGTATACGTTTTTCAAAAACTCCATGAACTTCTCAGGCTGAACCTATTAGGTAAAGGAAGACAGGGTCTTGTCTTCTGTTATGCAGTGTTTTCCACATTTGTGGGCCTTGTGCCTAATTGTATTAAAATACATAAACACAGCTATGATATATACATCTTTGCTGAATGTATTTCCAGTTTAAATAAGTACATTGTTTTAATCTTGCATTTATTTTATATCTTATTGTTCAGGATTTTGATGAGAAAACCCGACAATTATAACCACTGGCAGATAGATCAGGTTTTCCTTCCTGCTGGCATGCTAATTACCTAACTTTATTCTAATACCAGTTGTCTTATACGTCAGATGCTAATAACCCAAGCAAAAACAACTGCAATCTGAGACAAATATTATGGCCAGATACTTATCTACTGAAAACTGCATAGTTAAACAGGAGAACATTGTAGAAGTCCACCTCAGATCATTGGTGAAATTTAACTTCTACCATATATGAATTCAGAAAAACTTTATTACAAGAAAATCAATGTGATTTAATAGCTCAGTAAAGCATGGAAGGAGTTTAACATCCTAAACCACTTTTCTTCTAGATGTCATTACCTGAGATCTCATCTGTACTTTTCAAATTAGCAGCCTTCATGGATAAAGTGATAAATTGTGCTCTTCATGAGAAGTCATACTCTTTTTATTCATCTTTTCTTCTTGAAGTTCAATTCTTCCTATGTATTGCATGTTTTAAGAAATCCAGTGTTCTACTCAAGCATATGTCCATCTCAAACACATTAATGACAAAATGATGGGCTTTCACTTCTCAGTATGATCTGTAACGAGCAGCCAAGTCAAATTTGCCTGTTTTAGTGCTGGATTTTCTTCTTCCTCCTTTCTCCATTCTTCTTTCTCTCCCTTTCCAACTGTTATTTGTAATGTCAGCTAGTTTTATTTCCTAACTGAAAATGACGTTGAAAAGGAAGGTTCAACAAAAAGAAATTACTCTGGCTTTGGTGGAAAGTAGACGTATTCTTACAATTTCATCAATCTATGGAACTTCTACTGATGTAGAATATCCTGTTTATTATTCTCACTATCTTGCCTCCCCAGAAGGCAAGTGTGTCTCATATAGCTGTCATGTGTGTCATTCTTACTACAGATATCTCACTGTAGGTAGCATTCAATGTTAATCACAGTATCTCCCTCTCCATTAGAATAAGCATTTGTCTCTCCCTCCCTCCTGTGGCTGTTTATTATGCCTACAATCTACTACATAAGTGTTACGGCTTGTGAGAAAGGAGGTAGAGAAACAACTATGCAGACACCAAGGTCTGTGAAGAAGGAGGGGAGGAGGTGCTCCAGGCAATGAAACAGATTCCTCTGCAGCCCGTTGTGAAGACCATGGTGAAGCAGGCTGTCTCCCTGCAGCCCACGGAAGTCCATGGTGGAGCAGATATCCACCTGCAGCCCATGGAGGACCCCACACCAGAGCAGGTGGATGTGCCCAAAGGAGCCTGTGACCCCGTGGAGAGCCCATGCTGGAGCAGGCTCCTGGCAGGACCACGGCCCCATGGAGAGAAAGAAGCCCATGCTGGAGGAGGTTTGCTGGCAGGACTTGTGACCCTATGGGGGACCTGTGCTGGAGCAGTCTGTCCCTGAAGGACTGCACCCTGTGGAAGGACCCATGCTGGAGCAGTTCATGAACTGCAGCCTGTGGGAAGGACCCACATTGGAGAAGTTTGTGGAGGCCTGTCTCTCATTGCTGGGACCCTATGCCAGAGCAGGGGAAGAGTGTCAGGAGGAAGCAGCAGCAGAGACAACTGACCACAACTCCCGTTCCCTGTCCCCCTGCACCCATGCTGCAACCCGCGGAAGGACTCATGGTAGAGATGTTCATGGAGAACTGTCTCCCGTGGGAAGGATCCCATGCTGGAGCAGGGGAAGAGTGTGAGGAATCCTCCCCCTGAGGAGGAAGGAGAGGCAGGAACATTAATTAACCACAACCCCCATTCCCCATCCCCCCAACACCACTTGGAAGGAGGAGACAGAGAAAATCAGAAGTAAAGTTGAGTCCAGGAAGAAGGAAGGAATGCAGGGAAGGTGTTTTAAGATTTAGTTTCCTCCCCCTGTCCAGCTGAGGAGGGGGAGTGATAGAGCTGCTTTGGTGGGCACCTGGCATCCAGTTAGCAAGCTGGTTCCTCGTCATGCATCCTTCCTTTGTATATTTCATTAATTTAGTGAAATTATTTCCACTAATGTGTGCTTTGAAAGACTAGGTTTACCTTTCCTGTTTCAAAATATTATAAGATCTCATAACATTATTAAAAGAGGGGGATATATTTTATTTTATTAAGAATAGTGTTGCTGGATTATGAAAGAGACATTATTAACCAAGACACAAACCTCCTCTTTGATATAATCACTAATTCAAATCCAACAAGTTGAAAAGTCATAATTATTATAAAGCTATACAACATGATTTTATGGTCATTCAAGAAATGCTAGATTCATACAAATTTGCCAGATAGGTGATTGCATCATTTAAAAAAACCCACAACCCATCACCCCCTTAGCTTTAAGTGTCTGCTAGCTGGCATGTTATCAAAAATCAGGGATAAAGAAGACAAGAAAGTGATCAAAACACTCAGCTGCAGAGAAGATAAAATCTCTACAACTACAGTTGTACAGTCCTCTCAGAAAGTTTGCCAAGAGTCATAGTAATGGGGGTAATTTTAGACAGAACCATATAGGAAAATAGGCCTGCTCTGACAGAACCACAAGTGAAACAGAACTTTTATTATAATGCAAATGCTAATAATTAACTTCTTAAATTTAATACAATCTCAAACTGACTAGGCAGAAAGAGCCAGAAAGAAATAAGAAACAGTTTATAAATAACTTTCCCTTTGTCTCCTGTGTTCTTTCAGAAGAGGTCCTTGTTTTCAGACTTGGTTTCACCAACTCTGACTTCCTGAGTTGCAACAATATCTGCAGAATACCTTAGGAAATTCATTTTCATCTCCTCTGAGTACTGTGTGTTGACTTTCTCCAAAATATCTGTTTCACTATGAGCTGCAGACTTACATCTCCTTCATATGAGTTAGTTATTCTTTCTGTATGACAATCCTGTGTTTCTGAAACCTCCCTCATCAAGAAGCTCAGCTACGCTCAAAAGAAGAAGCAGTCTCCCTGTAATTTCAGGGGCACCCATCTGACCTAATCATTCACCTTTTAAGAGGAAGTTGACAATACTGTGAACAAAAGACCCACCAACCAACCAACCAATAAAAAAAAAATAATAAATCCCCTCTTCTTCACACTAACCAATTAGCTTTCAAACGCTAAACCTTTCCAGCTCTTTGACTTAGCAAGTTTTCCCACAGCCAGGGAGCTAAAGCCAATCCTTTTTTTTAACATTCAATTTTTCCACTTCCATTTATATTTGTATGTATACATATGTGTGTGTGTGTGTGTGTTTCTTTTCTAATTAAGACTGTGCTTTATCTCTGTCATCTTAATGCAACATTTCTTCCTTTTACAAAGTTCACAGCTTTTCAACGCCTAGGGCTGATATCCCAAAGTATGTGGCTAACAGTATAAAGAAAAAGATGGTGGCAGAGGAAACGTAGTCACTGTTTCAATGTCCGTGAAAAAAGTCATTAGTATATAGGATTGTCAATCCTGTATCACTTTAATTGTAAGTATATTTAAGAAAATAAAACATCAATTCGGTAACATAAATATGAAGCTAAATTAAAATTGTAATCTGTGTTTTAGCTCTGTCTTCTCTATTTAAGTTTCTTTTCACTAGCAAGGGAGGGTAACTCCATAAAAATTATTTATCAAACCCTTTTTTTCTTTGAAAATAAGATAAAATATACAGATATCAATTGTCATAGTTGACAAAGAGGATATAAGTGATTTTTGGTGAACATAATTTAATTTCCTATTTCTCATTAAATTCTTTAATCTTCCACAGCATATGTCTTAAATTGGAAGTATCATTTGAGTCAGCCTAAATTAGTTCATTTCTTTGTAGCTGCTGAGAAAAAGTAAAAAAAATCACCAGCACAGTACAGTAGTCTGTTTTGAGTTCTGGTAACTTAAAATAACAATAAAGAAAATCTGATTTTAAATGTATTAGCATATGTAGGCTAATGTTAAGCTCTTCATGATAGGCTCTATTCTTGTTGCTACACCTGCCTGCTCAGTGTAGGTGAGGCTCTTTTCAAATCCAGCAGCAGGGGTTAGTCAGGAACTAGATTAAGACATTAGGTATATAATATTTTGTAAAACTACAATGATTTTTTTTTAATAAATGTTTTCATAAATATACTAAAAACATTGTCCTATCCACTACTCAAAAATATTTTTAATTTCGCATTAAATGATGGTTACCTCCCGATTCAAATATGTCACATTTAAGCATATTCATAATTCTTTATACAATTAAAACAAATATTCTGAATCATTTAATATGTTTAGAGTGCATTTTTAATCAGGATTAACATCTGAATCAAACTTTTTTGTGATCCATTATATCATATTATGGTCTGTGTTTTTTCAATTTAGTAGTTTTTTCTCAGCAAAATTTTTAGCAGGGTTTATTTTTGAGATGAAATTTTTCCAGATTTTAAGGCACAAGGATTGACATATTCAAAACACAGGCATGTAGAAATATATATGGGATTCAGTCAATAAGTCTGGTGTGGAAATGTTTGTGAACATTTCTTTATGAAAGATTATTTGTATTGTAACCCCTCGTATCTCTCTTACAGCCTACAAAGTGACTAAAACTAATGCAGTTTTACTGCCAAAAGGCATTTATAAATGAAGACTATTATTCAAAATTATATTTTATTATAAATAGTTCTGTAAGTTAAAGAATTTAACAGTATAATTAAAAATAAAGCAATAATGTAAATTCCATTTGTCTCTATATTGCTTTAAAAATCCCAATTTTGCCCCCTTGACGTTGACAACATCTTAATAAATGTTAGGCTGCATTAATGGACTTCATACTTGCAGAAGAGTTATAGGGGGGACAAAAGAGAGGGGGAGTGAAAGAAAAAATGATCCCACCCCAAATCTTCATTGTCAGTATTGTATGATTTTTAAGGTATGTAGAATCCAAGAATATGTCATCATGAAAATATGTGCTGCATTTATTTTTATCCTTCTACATATTAGTAATCTAAAGAAAATGCTAAAATTGCATGTGCTTAGTCAAAATTTTAAATATAAATTATTCAGACCTGCTTTTGTGTTCCAATATCAAGTCAGAATGGTAATGGTTAGGAAACCCAGCAGGGGTAAGGTGGAAGGAAAGCATAAACTTCAACGTTACATTCAGGAATTAGATGGTCTAAGTGCGCTGCTCCTCACTAAGACTTAAAATAGAGAACTTAGAAATAATGCTGGCATGTTGGTTCCCTGAGCTTAACAAGAATTTTTTGGTATCCATCCTTAACAATATAAGTATCCACAATAATTTTAAGTTGTAAAACTGACGTATATACCATTAGTGATATACACATAAAGGATTTACCATGTACCATGGTAAGTTTTCCACATGCTGATGTTAATTAGGAGTAATATCTGCCTAAGGAACTTCATAAGTGTTTTGGAATCATATCTGAAAGAAAGCACAGTGCAATATCACAGTGTTGCTGAGTATATTGGAACTGGACACATACTGAGCACACTGAACATTCTATAAAAATAGTTTTACGGAATTATAAAAAAATTTATATCTGATAGCTAATTCCTCATGAACTACAAAACCTAGGAGCAAAGAAGTTGTAACTTCTGTTTAGATGTTTTGGTTTGATTTAAATATTTTTCAAGATGGTGATAACATTTTCTCTCTTTCATTCTATAAACAAGTCTGAAGAGGAAAAAGAAAATTAAACTTTACAATGTCTCATGATTTTTCTTTTCCTCTTTGCCAGAAAAGTTTTATTTTTCTTTGTTTTGCGTCATTTTATGGAGAAAAACTTTCTACAAGATAAGGAGACAGATAGTTAAGTCCAGGCCTCAATATAACAAGCTTACAACACTATCTTCATTCCTGAAGAGAGTAGATGACGTTATCTGCAAAATAATTTCCAGCAGAAGTCTGCCAGATATTTATTTCCATAAAGGAAATTGTATAGTATATTAAGGTTCATATG
This sequence comes from Burhinus oedicnemus, assembly GCA_008921705.1. Classification (NCBI taxonomy): domain Eukaryota; kingdom Metazoa; phylum Chordata; class Aves; order Charadriiformes; family Burhinidae; genus Burhinus; species Burhinus oedicnemus. The sequence continues at coordinate 1,899,600 of VFFE01009229.1, forward strand.
AAAGCTGCCTCACAGGGTATCAAATGCTCCCTATCATACTGTATCATTGCACATTTTTGTTATCAAGCAAAATTTACAAATACTTATGTTTTAAACCTGTGTGAAAAATTTTATAAAACAGTGTGCAAATAGTACTTGGTGTCCATGAAGAGTCTCTGTCCTCTTGCCCCATGATCTATGCAAACAAACAAGCCAATGTGTTAATAATCTTGGCTCTGACAACAGTGCAAAACTATTTAATATTCTTTTCATGTGGAAGCTGTTGTCTGATCATTAATCATGTTTAGTTGCACCTGCAATTACTTTTTCATATATTTAATATGCCAATTTTATTGCAGTGACTGCTCTCAGGAGGTTTGTAATAGTGACTAAAGCAATGTTAATTGTTGCGTTCATTTCAGGATCGCTTCAATGTCAACGTGACCAAAGGTGATGCTGGGAAATGTCAAAGTTTCCACAAATGTAGAAAGTTTTGATTAGAATTTACAAACTTTTTAAAAAACTTTAATTTCTAGAAGTCAGACTCTATTTCTCTCCAGGCACAGAAGAAATAACCTTTCATTAATAGCCATTGTATTTTGTACCAGTGTAAAGAATTTCCAAAGCTTTACACATGGTAGAGGTACCGCTTGTTTATAGATGAGCATGTATGTCCAAGGACATAGTGTATCCTTGCTGTTACCATGGCATCACCTCTATTTCCTCAGAAGTCTATAACTTTTCCTCTTGCAAGCTTCTTTACAAAGAGCTGATAACATCTGATTGTAGTCAGTGGCTGATAAAGTAAAATAATTGATCACATTTGGAACATAGGCATTGAGTCATGCTGAAAAAAAAAGACTGAGGGGGGAGTCTGATGTGAGAAAGTATTAGCTTTACACTGCATGTTGACTTTTTCTAAGCAGAGGAGGGCCTCAAGGGATTTTTGGTTCTTTACTGAAGAGGCCTCAAATTTTTTGCTAGCAGTATAAGTCTGCATGCTTATTTTTAAAGGAAGAATCAGTCAGTCTAGATTATTGCTACAGTATGTAACAGATCTCTCAAAAGTGACATTTGAAAATGAAAACCAAGACTCATGAACACTCTTGTTTCAAGCAGGCTGTGCAGAAACGTTGTTCTATAGCATTTTATAATACTGTGCAGTACAGATGTCTCAGTCCACTGAGGACCTCTCAGTGCAATTTGTCCTACTTTGAAACTCAGGTGTCTGATGCTTGAGCTTCTGTAGTAGAAGTCTGATTTCAGCTTCTAACAGACAATCATTCTGCTATTGTATGATGGTCACAAGGGCATAGGAGGTTCCTAAAATCCCCTGTCCATCCCCTCAGGCAAGGGCTTTTTTGGAAGTTGTGACTAGAATAGCTCAATATAGAAGTAACAACAGATTAATATTCTTTCAGATTGGGAGGTTAGAATGGAAAGTGCAGAGGATGATATCCCACATAATTTGTAAATCTATGCCTTCTGACCAGAGAAAAGTGAAAGGCTTGAAAGAACTTAATTTGATAGATCAGTAGCACAGACAGCTTTATTGGTAGTGCACAATGTAATAATGGACAATTCTTAACAAAAGCTGTAGATAAAATGAAATTAATTATCCTATTCATGTACTTAGGGAGGCTGATGAGGACATTTCAGTGGACCTGATTTAGTTTCTCTTTGTTTAGCTTCTTCAAGGCACAGTTTGCCTTTTTAATTGACAAACTTCACTCAATTTATGTCTATACGAGAATAGTATTTATTGAATCAGTTATACTCAAATGTCTTTCCCTGAAGGGGACTAAAGTGCGACTAATTCTTCACTCCCATTAGCTTCTTCTATCAGGTTAGCAAGTATCTGTGTCCAGCAAATGACTGTCTTCTGCAGTTATGATGGCAATTGTGTCTATTTACAAGAATCTTGTGTGGCAAGGTTTTGGTAGTGGGGTGTGTTACAGAGGTGGCTTCTGTGAGAAGATGCCAGAAGCTTCTCCCATGTCCGATAGAGCCAGAGCCAGCTGGCTCTAAGGCAGACCCGCTGCTGGCCAAAGCTGAGCCGATCAGCAATGGTGGTAGTGCCTCTCTGATAACATATTTAAGAAGGGGAAAAACTACTGTGCAACAGCAGCCAGGAGAGAGAAGTGAGAATATTTGACAGAACCAACTATGCAGACACCAAGGTCTGTGAAGAAGGAGGGGAGGAGGTGCTCCAGGCAATGAAACAGATTCCTCTGCAGCCCATTGTGAAGACCATGGTGAAGCAGGCTGTCTCCCTGCAGCCCACGGAAGTCCATGGTGGAGCAGATATCCACCTGCAGCCCATGGAGGACCCCACACCAGAGCAGGTGGATGTGCCCAAAGGAGCCTGTGACCCCGTGGAGAGCCCATGCTGGAGCAGGCTCCTGGCAGGACCATGGCCCCATGGAGAGAAAGGAGCCCATGCTGGAGGAGGTTTGCTGGCAGGACTTGTGACCTTATGGGGGACCTGTGCTGGAGCAGTCTGTCCCTGAAGGACTGCACCCTGTGGAAGGACCCATGCTGGAGCAGTTCACGAACTGCAGCCTGTGGGAAGGACCCACATTGGAGAAGTTTGTGGAGGCCTGTCTCTCATTGCTGGGACCCTATGCCAGAGCAGGGGAAGAGTGTCAGGAGGAAGCAGCAGCAGAGACAACTGACCACAACTCCCGTTCCCTGTCCCCCTGCACCATGCGGGTGGAGGAAGTAGAGAAGCCAGGAGTGAAGTTGAGCCCGGGAAGACAGGAGGAGTGGGAGGAAGGTGTTTGAAGATTTTTTTCTTATTTCTTATTACCCTACTCTGCCTTTCTGGCAGTAAATTAAATTAACTTCCCTGAGGTGAGTCTGTTTTACCAATGATGGTAATTGCTGAGTGATCTCCCTGTCCTTATCTCGACCCATGAGCCTTTCGTTATATTTTCTCTCCCCTGCCCAGTTGAAGAGGGGGAGTGATAAAGTGGCTTGGTAGGCACCTGGCATGCAGCCATGTTCAACCCATGGCAATGAAAAATAATACGTTTTTTTTTCTTTTAACCATTATAATGAATAAAGTTTTAGAAAATACATTTTTGTTGGTACATTACCTGGTGTAGAGGTGTTGTCCAGGCAGTTGTGACAGTAAAAATCCACTAAGAATCAGGAGTGTTTGTTTCTTTTTTCCCTCCTAAGTCTTGATATGCTTAAAATCAGATTGTGCAACGTGGTTGCCTGAAAAGGCAGTGGACTGGTATCTTTCACTCTGATGATTCCTCTTAGATTTTGTAACTATATCAACCAACTGTGCTAGTTGTCTTGGAGATAAAAACTAGAAGTAGAATGGGATGAGCTGGAAGAATGAGAGCAGGCTATGGATATGGTCATAGTGGTTCAATGGTGATTTGCTCTCTGAATACGCAGCCTCTCCTTTCTTCATATACTTCCACACATAACATGTTAAATTTATCTAGGATTTAAGTGACAAGGGTATAGATACCTTTGGCCAAACTATTGTGTGAAAGGTAGGGAAAAGATTTGCCTGTATCTAGCAAGGAACAGACCAAACAAAAAGCCCTGTTCAAAAAAGCACAGATTCTGGAAATAATGTAAGGGCTGGTTCAGCAGCAAATTCAATACTACCATAGGTTTTCACACCATTTTGACAAAAGTATCTCCAGTGTTTGTTGTCCTTGTAAGTGTCTTCACAGCATTCACTGAGTTCCCCAAGTAAGGAATATGATAATCTTTCTTTCTTGCCAAAGGCACTGTTGAAAATCTTAATGGACTTTTGACATCTTTAAGGTTCTTTGATTAATATCAGTTTGTTTCAGGTAAATTAAATACATTAACGCAACACAGATGTATCCTGACAGAGTTGTGTCTAACACCAGAAATATTACAGAGATCATTCTGAAAGTGAAACTACCCTAATCTTTAAAATACCGAGGAGTCCTCCTTGTAAACTAAGAACAGAAGAAAACATAAGTATATTTTATACTGTGTGTATGTATGTGTCCCTTCCCCAACAGGCTCATTGCAAATATGTTTTGAATTTAGGTTGTGAAATAAAATGGTTCTGCTGGAGATGTGGTTCTGCTCCTCAGTTATCTCTTGTCTAAACTTCAGAATGGACCTTGACAGCTGACACAGAAGTATTTTTAGCTCTAAAATACTGATGATTTAATACACAGAAGTACACAATATAATTTGAACCTCTCACTTTGTCAAAACTTAACTGATTGACAACTTTCTGTATCCATTCAGACATATTTCTTCCATACAAAGTCACAAACCAAACCCAGAAATTAATTCCCCCTGAGAAATGCTAAAATTGGAGATATATAGTACAGCTTTATTGAAATTCCATGCTGGTGTCAAACAATTATTATTGAAAACCTAGGGCAGGAGATTCCCATGGTAGTTTGGGTTTGTCTCAAACACAAACAAGTCTCTTTTTTTCTAATTTTGGAAAATTCAGTTCTCTGCTGTTTAGGTCTTTATATGAACTCATAATGTCAGAATGCATTCTTAGACTGAGTAGAAATTCACTTAACATAAGTTCTTCTGGAAGCTACAACACAACAACCTAATGTACCCAATCTACTCTTAACCTAAGCCTTAGAATCTATATTTTGGATTGCACTGAAAAGTAATATGAAAAGAGGAAGAGTACTTAAAGTTTAATTTTTTTTTTAGAATTCATTAGCTGTTCTAAAGTGAAGCATCTTGACCCCTTTCTACAGTTTGCTGATCCTACTGTCTTTTTCTGAAGCAAATTTTTCTTCATAACAGAAAATATCATAAATTAAAAACTGTAGCAGTTAATCTATCTAATCCAGCAAGTTAACAGTTAAAGAGGTTAACTGTGCTTACCAAGAAATCTATTATTCTTACTTATTTTTTCATTGTTAAAAAGACTAGGCAGAGGGTGGGGTGGGGGCAAGTGAGTGAGACTACACTTAATTGCTCAGGTTCCACCCACTCTCTCAAATAATGACAAATTTACAGTTGTCTTCACAGGTGATTTTAACAGGAAAATTTATCTCATTTGCAAACTCTCTGAGGATTTTGATGCAATGATAGTCAGCTGTCACTGTCAAACCTAGCTTTTAAGGAGAGAGTGAAGCTACAATTGGCTTTGGGCTATGCTTCATTTAATATGAAATTTGTGATGGTGGAGGTTGGAGGAAAGGATTATATTTGTTTGTGATGACCTACTTTAAATTCCTGTATTTCACATTGGTATAGAGCTTTTTATTTTAACTTCTCAAGAAGGAGAATGTCTAACATTCTGATCAATTGCTGTGTAAATACTTGATGTTAAATAAATGTATACTGGTGGAGGATGCAATGTTACATTGGAGAAGATTCCTTGGTCTGCTTGTTGGCTCGCTTAGGGAATGAATGATTTTCAGTTCTAGGACTTTGAAGTGAGTATGGCTAGAACTCCTGGGAAAAGACTATAAAATGTAGACAGCTTTCATCTGTTCTTTGGACTTGTTTGACTGCTTAACTCAAGATAGGTTTAAAACACCTTCACTACCTCAGTAGTTCCTTAGGAAAATTATAGAAGACATGACATTTCTACTGATATTAATTAGTTTGGATGACCTGATTACATTTGAAAGACACAGGAACTTGAAAAAAGACTTCTGAAAACTTAAGGCTCGCTAGAGCCCTGCAGATGAAAGCTATGAAGCGATAAATGTGTGTTTTACAGGACGTATGGTTCTGTAAAATATGAAGGAGATGTAAATACATTTCTTGATGAACTAGAACAACTTCCAAGAATTTTCAGGGTTAAATATTCTGTAGTTTCTTAACAGTGTTGATTATTTGAAAAGCTGCTTAATTTAAGTGAATATCAGCCTAGTAAGTGGCAAAGCAAATGGAAGATAACTGGAAGAGAAAATTAAATCATAAACAGAGACATTTTACTAGGGATCACTGACATAAGAACTGTGAGAAAGCCATGTATTAAATTATTAATCGTTTATATCAGTCATAGTCTGCCTGGCTCTTTGCTCTTGTCTTTTGTGGGTTGTGTTGCTCTAGAACCTTCTATGATATAAAGTCTTTTACCAGCTTTATGTTTTATCACTGACTTCCCTTACCATCTCTCATTGCTAAGTCCTCACAAGAAGATATCTGAAATCATGAAGAATTCCATTTAATTTCAGGCTTGGAAATTAGTTTTTGTAAGAAACTCAGTGTTCTTGTTCCTCATGACAGTTTATTGTCTTCTGGAAATCAATTTGCTCATCTTTTCAGGTAGGTAAGAAACATACGCAAATGTGAACAAATTACCACTGACAAAGGACATACAGAAGTCATTTTGTTCGTCTATGTTACTGTCGAGTTTATAAAGCAAGTATTTTGATGGGTAATACATTTGTTTGCAAAGAGCTTTAAGAAAAAAAACAGTAGAAATGCAACATATTGTCACTGTTCAGTTGATCTGTATTGTGTTCAAATTAACAAAGAACAGGAAAAACTTGCTCAAACTCCACCCCAGCCCCCAGATCTTTGACTGTAATTGTGGCTATATGTGTACAATATTGCTAAGAGTTTTAGCTTACTCAGTAAAATTTTATTTCTAATACCAATGATATATAACATAGTCTACCTTTAGCTATTCTTTATTAGAACTTTTGTTTTCTGCTTGAATAAGAGTTTACATAAAGGATAAACTATAATTTGGGATTTTGAATTTTAGCGCAGTAAAGTACTTTGATGTGCACTTAATTCAAGTAAAACACCTCAGTAAAATCTGCATGCTGCCAAATGTTTCCTTCCTTTGTTTTTCCTTAGCAGTGAAAACGAGGGTTAATTGTTCCTAATTTGATTTTTGATGGGTACTTACCTAATTAGCACTTAAAGAGTTTTTACAAGCTTAAAAAGATGTTCTGATGAAGAGGAAGAAGACTCATTACCATTTTTACATATCAGCACAAAAGCTTCCTAATGACAAAAAAATACATTTTCATATTCTTTCCTGACCTATTAAGCACTGTGATTTTCTAATCTCATTTCTGTATTTGAAAGCTTCAGTCTTGGAATCTGACGTATTGCTAATGTAATATATATGCTTCTATGGCTCTGACTACTAATTAATCTTTATAATTATAGCATCTTCCAACAGTAATCATGATCATAAACTGGGTAATAACAGTTAAAAGGAAAGAAGTGCATTCATCTACACTGCAGATTAGAATACCCTCACTTGATGGAATTTGGTGAAAGAGAAATATCAATTTACAATAATGGAGTTGTACTTATGAGGTTTTAAGTATAACTTGATCGCAATTTTTTTATCTTTGTTCTCTCTCTAGCTTTTTCAGGGAAAACATTAATGCTTTGTTATGACAAATCAGACAGAGGAACTCTTTTAAATGGAATACTTGACATATACTACATGACAGTATTACTTTCCTTTCTGGAGAGAGCATGGCTAATTGGTTTGATATATCAGAAAAAAGACAGTTAGCACTAATGGTCATTCATAGATCCATTTAAAATGGCAAATCCTTTTTATAACAACTACTGTGTAAGCCTATAACACATCAGACTTGCTTAGTGAATAATCTTTTTTATTTCCTGATGGCAACGCTGTTAATGCAGGTGTTCCAGTATATCTTTGGCACATGGATCTGTGTCTCCATCTGTCTACACTCTGTTTAGTCATTTTCACGTTTGTAAGTATGTATTATATTCAACCAGATCAGAATTTGTTCCTTGCCTTATAAACTTAATTAATGTAGATTTTTGGCAATTTAAGGCTTGCTACACATTACAGCATAAGTCAATACTTGGAAACTTGTGTAGCTTTATCTATTGTAACATAGTTAAGAAAGTGTGACAACTTTTTATTGTTAGACAACGATTAGGCAATGTGAAGGATTTGATACAATGTTATATGTTGCTGTAATTATGCTTGTTTGAGTAGGGAAATTAAGCGTATTTAGACTGCTATAACTGAGGCTGATATAAGTCATATAAGTAACTAGCTAATATAGCTTGTTTAAATGTATAAATCCCTACTGAATTCATAAGGAAACATAAATTTGTGTGTGTGCATATATACATGTATGTATGTTATTGTGATATTTCCTTTGCTTTCTGTGGCCCTTGACTAATAATTATACTGGTTGAAAATTTCTTTACAGACTAGGTTTAATCATCAGGGTTGCAAATACTACTTAAGTTGGAACCACAAGTTAGGATGAATTACAAATTCTGCAAAGAGCACTTGATTCTCTGTTGTCCTGCATTTTGTCTTATCCTCTATATAAGGCTGCTAGAAAATGCTAGCATTCTTCCTTCTAACTCATGTCAAAAGTAGCCAAAATTTTTGCCATAAGTTGTAACATTTAATATTTCTCAGCCAGGTTTAAATGATATTAAAATGGTGTCAAGCACTGACACTGTGCTCAAGGAAGTGAGAAGAGGGTAGGAGAGAGAATTGTGTAAAGAGTAAAATAGTCATTCGGGTGTCCCAGGAGCTGCTCAGGGAAAAGAATTTAGCCCTTCAGCACAGTGCACAAACCCAAAAACTCCACAGTGATTACCACTTTGTAGAAATTATCAAGCTTTGCAAAAATGACTTACCATGTAGCCTTCAGGCTTAATATTGTACAATGAGACTTACAGTATGGAAAGAATAAATCAGCAAGCAGTTACACTTTTAAGACTATTTGGAAGTTATAAAGCCCTTTCACTTGTGGTCAACTACATAATCATGAATTTATAGTACTTAACCCCTACTGAATGAAATTATAATGACCTTTTTATTGTGGACTAAAGAAACTGAAATGCAAAACATTATTGTGAAAAAAACCTTTTATCAAATAATATATAAAAGTGAAAGCTTCTTTAAATTTTAAACTCTAGTGTTTTATGTTGCCTTTTGTCTGTTGGGCTAGGCTATTTTTTTCTATTAATAGCTTTTTCTTAAAAAATATTATCATATAGCTGAATCTATTTGCAGTTTGACAACAAATTTTGGAGGAAAGATAGTTTAAACATTTGTTTTTTCTTTAAGTTTCAAAAGATACTTCATTCTAACTCAGCTACGTTTTTATAACTATTCACAAAAAATAACAGTCTAATGACAGTCAAACCTGCTTAGGCATTTTATTTCTCAGTGACTCTGAGCATACAAGTTGATGTCCAATGACCTACTTTGTCACAGTAATTTTGTTTGTAGTCATACAAGCTACCTTCAGTCATTGTTGTAAATAGTCACAGTATGGCATGAAAGAACAAGTAACTTTTAAGTGAATATGCCATTTTTAGGAAATTCTGTGTTTGGTGTTTTTCTAAGGGAAATTATTTAACTATAAATGCTGCAAGCATTTCTTCTATATGAAAAAGTGAAAAGAGCTCTAACTGCTGAGAAAATAGAATAATATTTCAGTAATCCTTAAGCAGCTGAGTCTCATTGTGTTTTCTACTTTACATTGTGTCATTTGTTTTTGTTCCTTATCTACTGTGTCAGTTACACTTGGACATATTATCTTTCACACGATGGGGAGAGATGCAACCAATAAGGGAAGAAGCTTCATGAATGTCGTATTTTTGATACCTCAGTCACTGAAAACTACAATGTAATGCTTTTAAGTATCATTCTCGGACAATGATAATGCATAGAATCATAGAATGGTTAGGGTTGGAAGGGACCACAAAGATCATCTAGTTCCAACTCCCTTGCCACGCAAGGACACTTCCTACTCGACCAGATTGCTCACAGCCTCATCCAACCTGGCCTTGAACACTTCCAGGGATGGGGTCTCCACAGCTTCCCTGGGCAACCTTTTCCAGTGCCTCACCACCCTCAGAATGAAAAACTTCTTCCTGAGATCTAATCTAAATCTACTCTCTTCCAGTTTGAAGCCATTACCCCTCATCCATACCCTTGTAAAAAGTCCCTCTCCAGCTTTTTTGTAGGTCCCTTTCAGATACTGGAGGGCTGCTATAAGGTCTCCCCGGAGTCTTCTCTTCTCCCAGTGGAGGTTGCCTTTTATTTCATTACTTCATCCTATTTTGGAATCTGATTTGGTCAATGATTGCTTTTCGAAAGACATATAAGACAAATATCAACAATTCCACTATCACAACTGTTAACATATGTTTCTAATTAGTTCTTAAGCAGATAATCAGCTACAAGTATATTGTGAAACCAGATGGTCTAAGATTTCCAGGATATCTGGCAGTGAAGGATACTTCATTATAAATCCTGTGCTGAATCCAGGTCTGCTCATAGGCATGCAGTGTATGTTCTAATTGAAAAGGAACTAAATAACTTTGAAGTATGAAAAATGGAGAAAAGTAGATATCACTTTTCAAAGCCTTTATTCACAAGTGGGTTGGGAGACAGAGAATCTGGGAGAACCAACATTGCTATTGTTCACTCTCTTTTTACCTTAGTTAGCCCAAATATGAAATGATTGTAAGGGTTTTCTTGTACACCAAAACACTTTTAGATCTGTTTTTCAAGAATGCTAAATATATCCTCAGTAATATTATTTTTCTAGATAATCAGCAAATGTACCCAAAGATAATATTTCTGCCTTTAACATTTTAATAGCCGTGCATAATTGGCAGATCAATGATGGGAACAAAACAAGTATATCATCATCAATTTACCATAGATGAACATAAACATCTACTCTCCATATGTTTCCTACTAGCTACAAAGCGAATGAGACAGACAAGAATTACACTTGGTTTTACATTTTGCCTTCTTTCTTTTTTACCATGAAAATACCTCTGCATATGGAGGAAAAATGGTGTTTGTAAACTGTCTGCATGGATTGCTTCTCTTTGTTATATTTTGTATAACTGATAAAAGAATATCTTTTCTCTTCAGATTTGATAAGGAATTTGAGACAAAAAATGACCACTGAATAACAAAAAGTTTTAAAAAATAGGTTCACAAGACATATTTGTTCTACACCACAAATCCTCTGTCTATGCTGTCCTTAAACAGAAGTAGTGACAAAAGTACAGAAAACTCTGTAAAAATATATTATTTTAAAATGTCAAAATATTTGCATTTTCAATTGAAATAAAATGTTTCCACATTTTTGAATCCAGATCATTAAAGGTGTCTGAGTCAGGAGCAGTGCTATGCTAATGTTGAATATTTTTGGAAATTCCCACTGCAAAAAGAGGTGTCAGATTTCCAAGATACAAAGTATGACTGAGGCTAAAATAACCTCTTTCTTCCCCTCTGCTTCTCCAATAAACTTATTTTCTTCCTAAAAACACACAATACAACAAAGAGAATGACTTTTGTGTTTTTCATTCTGAGAGAAATGCAGAAGTTCAGCAACAACAGGACGGTTAAATTCTAAGTTTCAATCTAGATAGTTGTGTAACAATCAGTCACTCTTTTAGTGCAGGGATGGAGAAAAAGGACACTTACTGACAGAAAAAAACCTAAAATTTCAGTCAACAGGAATTTTTCCCTTGTCAAGGCTGAAATTTGGCTTTTAGCACTGTATTTTGGAAGACAATTTGCCTAACTGGCTTTTCTGAGAAGCATTCTGAGTGTCTCATGAAAATTTTGAGGCATCCTAAATTTAGTGGAACGTAAACAGTCTTACTTCAGTCCCTGGGAAAGTTCTGGAACGAATTCTTCTGGGGGCTATCACAAGTCAAATGAAGCACGACTGGGAAATGTCAGCATGGATTCACTGAGAGCAAATCATGCTTGATGCTCCTGATCGCCTTCTAGAACAAAGTAACTTGCTTGGTTGATGTGGGATAAGCGGTGGACATTGGCTGTCTGGATTTCTCCAAGGTGTTCAATATGGTTCCCCACAGCCTCCTCCTAGACAAAGTGATGTGCTATGCTCTACACAAGTCGTCTGTGCAGTGGGTGGGGAACTGGCTGACAGGCCACATCCAGAGGGTGGTGGTAAATACCTCCTTTTCAAACTGGCAACTTGTCACAAGTGGGGTCCTCCAAGGATCAATACTGGGCCCAACGCTGTTTAATATCTTCAAAAGTGATCTGGATGATGGGATCAAGTGTACCCTGATGAAGTTTTCTGATGATACCAAACTGAGTGGGGAAATGGACACTTCGGATGGGAGAGCCACCGTGCAGGAAGACCTGGATAGGCTGGAAAAGTGGGCTAACAAGAACTTTGTGAAGTTCAGCAAGGACAAGTGTAAGGTCTTGCATCTGGGAAAACATAATCCAGGAGTGCAGCACAGGCTGGGATCTACCTGGCTGGGAAGCAGCTCTGTGGAAAGGGACCTGGAGGTCCTGGTGGACAACAAGCTCAATATGAGTGAACAGTGTGCTGCTGCTGCGGCAAAGAAAACCAACAGGATGCTGGGTTGCATCAACAAGGACATCACCAGCAGAGATAAAGAAGTCATTATCCCACTCTATTCAGTGTGTGTCAGGCCACACCTGGAATACTGTGTTCAGTTTTGGTGTCCCCTACACAAAAAAGGTGTGGGCAGGCTGGAGATGGTCCAGAGAAGGGTCACAAAGATCATCAAAGGACGGGAAGCCTGCCATATGAGGAAAGGCTGAGACAATTGTGTTTGTTCAGCCTTAAGAAAAGAAGGCTTAGGGGACACCTTATCACTATGTTCCAGTATTTAAAGGGTGGCTACAAAGAAAAGACGAGGGGTAATGGGTACAAGTTACTCCTGGGGAGATTCTGATTGGACACAAGAGGAAAAATGTTCACAATGAGAACAATCAGCCATTGGAATAATCTCCCCAGAGAAGTGGTGGATTCCCTGTTATTGGACACTTTTAAGATTCAGCTGAACAGGGTGCTGGGCCATCTTGTCTAGACAGTGCTTTTGCCGAGAAAGGTTGGACCAAATGATCCTTGAAGTCCCATCCAACCTGGTATTCTATGATTCTGATTCTATGACAATATTCCATGTTATTTGTACTACAATTGCAAACAGTAAGCGTTTTTCACAGTTACTTTGAACATGGGATTTACAAGAGAGGATCAGGCTTGATGTCATTTAATTTGGTGTCTTTGTTCCAGAGGAGTAAAATCTTTGACAGTGAACAGGGCAAGATATTTTAGATGATAGTAGAATCCCAAACATGCTGGTGTGAAACACCCCATTGATATGTTATAACAAAGATGTGAAACATGTTAGGGAATGTCATAGTTGGACAGGGTTTTTTTGTGTCTAACTACTAGTTAGTTCATGAATTTAAACTGAGAAGCACAAGTTTTAGTATCTTCAGTAAACAGCAACTGCTGCAACTTTAATAACTCGTTCCCCACATACATACCCAATCTCTTCTTGAAATTAATTCAATTTATGTCACTGCTTATTATCTGTAGCAATCAGTCATACAGTATAAATTACGTATTACATTTCATCTTGTAACTTTGGGTTTTGAAAACCTGTTACTCATGTCTTCTGAGACAGCAAGAAGACAGAATCTCACTATAACTTCTGTAAACAGTTCTGGTTTTAGACCCTTCTTATAGTTTGCTCATTATACAGAAAATATATTGTTTTCATTCTTATAAGAAAGATTTTCCACATTCCTGTTTTTTCATATTCGCCTTCCCTGATGACCCTAAATTTGTTATATCCTTTTGAGGTTTGAGACACCCAGCTCTGTGCAAAGCCTAGCTGACACTGCAGTATTGGATTACACACCAGTGTGACAGCATTTTGTTCATTAGTCTTTACCCTTTTTTGTGCACTGTGTTTGCTTAGCTTAGTTCAGTTGCATTCATAGAAGTGGTATCAAAGGAATTATCAAAACAGAGACAAGGATCTTTTTCTTATCTAATCCTATAATTTAGCTCTGTATTGTATGGAAATAGGGTATTAAAACTATCCCTACTTATGATATGTGTTACTTAGAATCATAGAATCATCTAGGTTGGAAGAGACCTTTAAGATCATCAAATCCAACTATCAACCTAACACTGCCAAAACCACCACTAAACCCTGTCCCTGAGCATCACGTCTACATGTCTTTTAAATACCTCCAGGGATGGTGATTCCACCACTTCCCTGGGCAGCGGGTTCCAAGGCTTGATAAGCCTTTCGGTGAAGAAATTATTCCTAGTATCCAATCTAAACCTCCCCTAGCGCAACTGGAGGCCATTTCCTCTTGTCCTATTGCTTGCTACTTGGGAGAAGAGATCAAGCCCCACCTTTCTACAATCTCCTTTCAGGGAGTTGTAGAGAGCGATAAGGTCTCCCCTCAGCCTCCTTTTCTCCAAGCTAAACAACCCCAGTTCCCTCAGCCGCTCCTCATAAGACTTGTGCTCTAGGTCCTTCACCAGCTTCATTGCCCTTCTCTGGACACATTCCAGAACTTCAATGTCTTTCTTGTAGTGAGGGGCCCAAAACTGAACACAGTATTCAAGGTGGGGCCTCACCAGTGCCGAGTACAGTAGGACGATCACTTCCCTAGTCCTGCTCACCACACTATTCCTGATACAGGCCAGGATGCTGTTGGCCTTCTTGGCCACCTGGGCATACTGCTGGCTCATATTCAGCTGACTGTCAACCAACATCCCCAGATCCTTTTCTGCTAGGCAGCTTTCCAACCACTCGTCCCCAAGCCTGTAGCGCTGTATGAGGTTGTTGTGACCCAAGTGCAGGACCCAGCACTTGGCCTTGTTGAACCTCATAGCATTGCCCTTGGCCCATCAATCCAGCCTGTCCAGATCCCTCTGCAGGGCCATCCTACCCTCAAGCAGGTCGACACTCCCACCTAACTTGGTGTTGTCTGCAAACTTACTGAGGGTGCACTCGATCCCCTTGTCCAGGTTGTTGATCAAGATATTAAACAGAACTGGCCCCAATACTGAGCCCTGGGGAACTCTACTTGTGACCAGCTGCCAACTGGATTTAACTCCATTCACCACCACTCTTTGGGCCCAGCCTTCCAGACAGTTTTTGACCCAGCAAAGAGTACACCCATCCAAGCCATGAGCACCCATTTTCTCCAGGAGAATGCTGGGGAAACCACGTCAAAGGCTTTACTAGAGGCCAGGTAAACAACATCCACAGCCTTTCCCTCATCCACCAAGCAGGTCACCTTGTCAAAGAAGGAGATCAGGTTAGTCAAGCAGGACCCACCTTTCATGAACCTATGCTGATGGGGCCTGATCACCTGGGTGATCAGGTGATGCAGGAGCATTTGCCGCTTGATGGCACTCAGGATAATCTGCTCTATAACTTTCCCTGGCACCGAGGTCAGACTGACAGGCCTGTAGTTCCCTGGATCATCCTTCCAGCTGTTCTTGTGGATGGACTAACCTCCAGTCAACTGGGACATCCCTGGTTACCACTTCACATCTACCAGAACTGAACAGCAAGTTCAGTTCTTAACTACTTAACGCTTATCAGAACTGAAATTTGCAATCCTTATGTTTTAGAGAAATACAACTTCTTATTCAGTTCAGAAGCTAAAAACAGAGACAGAAACTTGTACTAATTTCTGTTGATGAGTTCTCAACAGAAACAGGGATCGTTATTTGGAGAACATGTATCAATGATGAGAAATGACCATTGCTTCCATTCAAAATGCAGTTATTTCTATTTTGTCAATGTGCAATTCAGCTGTCCAAAAATCTATCTTGTGCACAGTATCCTGCTATCCTATTTCATCTTTTTAGTTGAAAAGCAGGTTTGGTATCAGCACTTCTGCATCAAAAACACCCATCAAAGGAATGTTATACACTGTAAATGGTACTTATTATTTACACTTACTGACTGAATAACAGGGCATCTGTCTCCTTCCCGTTTCTGTTCAGCCACGATTTTTTTCTGTAGATGTAATCTACGCCTGGAGTATGTGCATTAAGGAATATTCATGAAACCGGGAAATATGTATATTTGCTACATTTTCAAGCACTATTGTGCCGAATTCAGTGATAGCATTGGTAATGTTGCAACTGACTGTTTTGATATACTCTAGTAAATCTTGAAAATAAATAAATTCTATTCTGATTAAGATATAAAGTGAAAGACATTTTGTTCCAGAGTAATCCCAAACAAGTCTGAATTTTTACTCTGGTTAAGCAAAAAGAGGTGGAACTATAGCTGATTAAGCATTTAAAACAATTTCCTATGTCATCTGTCTCTAACTTAAACATCTGAGGTAATGTATATTCTGTTAATTCAGGCTACTGTGGGTTTATTCTGATACAGGCGAGATTTCTCAGTCTGATGTAGAAGACTCTTCAACTCCATGGGATTCTTGAATTCCTCAACCAGTAATGAGTTTTCTTCTCTGAAAAATAATTTTCAAAATTAGATGTTTAGAAACTGATTGCTGAATGTAAGGCTAAGAATGTTGAAACATAACTAATACTAGTACGTACTGCTTAGATAACTCAAATCAACTATTTGATAATATTTACCCCTAATAAGGGGTAAGACTACCCTTGCGTATCATTGAAATATAGTGCTGCCTAGCAATGCTGAACATTAATAACTATGCTGTACACTTTTGAGTTAAGTTGTCCTAAACTTAACAAGAATATGCTAGTATGGTGGGATAAGTTAAATTCATTTTGGTTTAGAGCAGTTATATAACTAAAAAAATGTAGCAATATTTAATAATTTTGTGTTTATGGGTAAGGTCTTCATGTGTTTCACTAGAAGCAAAGGTCTTTACTGGCAATTATTTTGGAGAACAAATGAATGAAAATGAAATGAATGAAAACAGGTGAAGTGCATTTACCGTAAGACTAAAATATAAATGGAGCTACTGTTGCACAAATACATTATATTAATATTACTTCTACAGTTCAATTAACTTCAACTAGTTTATTATTTAAACAGAATTGCCTGTTTGCAGCTGGTGGATCACATCATTTGAACATTATCCATTATTAATATTTTATCAGTCAGGGAAGCATTAAACTAGAATCCTAGCTACTCAAGATGGTGTAAATTACAATTATTTCAGTTGTCAAGGGCATTGAATAATGCTAAGAAAAGGAAAAGGCTGGTATTTTTAAATTTGTGCACTGTGCACAGTGAGCAGAATACCTAATACTTAGTGAAATGGCAGGAGTGTAGGTGTCTATAATTTCTTAAGTACACAGGCTTTAAACACTGTATTTAAAAAAAACTACCCAGGTTATTTCTAGACTGTGAGGTTAATTTTGCACCAGGCAAAATAAGAAGGAAAATAATCAGTATTTATGGAAATCATTTGCTCATGATTACTGGATTGCATTTAATCTCACAGATGTTGAATGTATAATGTAAAAAAAATCTGGAGTTGGTAACAGGTCTGAGTGCAATTTGGAATTCACCATAACTGAGGGGCTTGAAGTCTTTAATTTCCTAAATGAATATTTTAACTGCAGAAAATAAAGATATCTGTCCTTCTAGAGGCCTGAGCACTGACATGACAAAACCATAAACATTTTGTTTTTAAAATGATTCTATTAGAATGTAAAAACTTGGATGTGAAGCTTAACTGACAGGAATATTTTCTGTCTCCTTCAAGAGCTTTTTCGTCTGATACAGTTAATTTGTTGCTATAATATAAGTCATCTTTGTTATATTCAGTGACAAGAATTCTTTCTTATTATCTAAAAAGAATATTTTAGGGACGGAGTTTTAAAACAAAGCATTCATCCCAAGGGGTGATTGCTTGACTGAGCATCAAAAGACATATTTCTGAGTCTTTATCTGCCATTGGTGTGAGGGTGACCCTCATTGCTGAGATTATGGCAGCTCCAGAAGCAGAACTTCAGCAGCACAGTGGATAGAAAAGCAAATTACAGCAGTGCTTGAGGAGTTCAGGCATCTGGTTCAGGCACCTGTCTGCAGGATCAGCCACCATCTAAGTGGCCAGTTACTAAGCTCTAAAAACTTGCCAAGTCTAAGTGTAGCAGTAGCTAAGAACAAAATGACATGTGAAAAAGAGGTATCTGATTATTCAAAAGAATTAAAGAAGCAGAAAAAGAAGTAAGAAGCACTGTAACGGTTCTCATGCTTCCAAAACTAAAATTGTCTACAAATGCAGAAAGGTAGTGTTTCCTTTCTCATTGCTTCTCCATGCAAAACTAGCTTTTCAATGAAAATCAGTTTAGTTAGTATATTTCCTCATATTGGGCAGTTATTTTGTTCTGTGCTGTCAGTATAATCATCGCAAATTCACCACATTAAAAATGTTCAGGATATTGGTGGAATGTTACTGACGATCATTGCTTCTGAAGACATGGGCTAAGATCGTTACATACTTTTTGCACCCTTTGTACCTGTCCTGGTTTGAGGTAAAACAGAACCAATTTTCTTTTCAGTAATTTTACTTTTCAGCCAAGCCTCTTCGAACTAACCGAATTCTCTGAAATTAACGGCGTATTTTTCAGACAGTAGTCCACTTCCAGAGTGATAAGACCTGATGTTCATAATTTATATTATAAACTTACTTCTCTGGTATGCACCGGGTTTCTTGCTCATACTTATTGCTATAACACCCAAGGCCAGCCAACTTTGTTACTTGCCCCATTGGAGGGTCGGAAGCGGAAAAGCGTAGAGGGGTCACACCTGCGGGGAGGAGAGGACAGGACAGGTGACCCAAACCTGACCAACAGGGTATTCCATCCCATCTGCCTCATGCTCAGTATAAAAGCTGAGGGATCAAAGGGTCAGCCCTTTTTCTTCAATGGCCAGCGTCCGAGGAGGACTCTGACTCTGCGTTTGCCTTTGATTCTGATCCTGACTCCAGATCCGGAATCCAGTTCCCATCAGTCACTGAGTCCAGTCTGGTACTTCCCTAGTGCCTGCCAGTGATGTGATTGTCATCCTCGGAGTTCAATATGGTTTTGTATATATTGCAAGTATTTCATGATTTGCTTTTATTATTTTATTAATATTTTCATTGAAGTAGTTTAGGGGTTTTTTAAACTTATAAGTCACTCTTCTCTCTCATCCTTCTACCCTGAAGGTAGATGCTTTTCCTTCTCTGAAGGGCAAAGAAGTAAAAGAGAGCATCTGTTATTTGTTTTAGCAGCCAGCCCAGCCCAAACCACAACAGTACTCTGTGTGTAATGTGAAGAAAATGTGAGATGCTAGTTTCAGAAATACAGCGGTATTTCAACATCTCAAATTTTGACAACAAAAGTGCTTAGCTATTCATAAGTAGGGAAAACCAGTTGTTTAATCTGGCTGATTTCTGACACTGGCCAATGCCAGACATTTTAGAGAAAAGTATAAATTGCAGTATGGAAAATACTTGCAGAAGTTAAATTAACAAAAATTGTACAGTTTAAATTTAAACAAAAAGCGAAACATTTAGTTCCTAGTCAGCTGCTAATGAGCTGAAACAAGATACTTAAATTTATTGCTATGCTTTGCCATTTAATAAATATCATTTTAAAAGTGCTCTATCAGTTCATTTATGAATATGGAATATAAACTTTAATATGAAACTACTGACCACAATAATATGTCATATCAATAATACTAATTTCATGAAGGGAAATTATTTTTTATATACTTTATTGTAATCTACTGATTTAAGCACAGAAAGAAAGATAAGAGTTCCTGCTCTAGCATTCTTTCCTTCCAGTTCAGTCTTGGATAAATCAATTGATTGTATAGTCTCTACTTCCGTATTACTTGCAGAAGCTAAAATTATTTGGAGATTAAAGACCTGTGGTGTTGATTTCCATCCCTTTTGAATATCTGTAATAGAAATCTCAAAATACCTCCAAGAGGAAAAAAAAAGAGAGATTAAGAACATTTGCCCTCACTACATATACAGAGTACGAATAATAAGGGAGGGATGATGACAGTAGTTAACTGCCTGTCCATTGTCAGAGTAGAATTATTCTTTTTCAGGTTTTCCAGAATCTTTTTGACACCTTACTTTTTACCAATTCCTTTTCTGATGCCTCAGTACATTCTCCTAATTAAGTAGCTTTACCGTTATTTCTTGCTCAAGACGCCTGAATCATATGTTATGTTGTAGACTATGGATAATTTTTTATTCTATGATTTTTACAAGCTGCTACAGCTTTTTGCTCTGCCAAGGTTCAAGAATTACCTTGGTCTCCTTACTGAGCCATTAAATGCACTGTATTTCTAGACCTCTGACTCTGCAGTGCAATTTTGCTGCTTCAGTTCTGACAAAGATTTACAAGTACTTGACCTTATCAATCGAGAAAAAACTTCAATTTCTGAATGTTTCTGCACATATATTCATTTCAGATTCTGTTTCTTAACAGAATATAAAGTTATGCGTGACAGAAACTAATGACATTAGAAATATTGTGTTGGTACCAGATGAAACCTGCATCCTAAGTAACTGACATATAGAGTATGATATGTGAAAAAGAAAGTCAGAAATAAGCACTGTCTTGTACTTTCTGGACAAAATAAAAAAAGAACCCTGTGTAAACGTGACTGGGAATTATGCTGTGAATATATCTAAGAAATATGTTGCTTTTATTTTTGTGAAGAATGTATAAAGCACCTTTCATGATTGTAAATGCACTTGACATATAAATATTCTCCAAATGGCTTGGATAAGCAATTGTTGGCTTGTGAAACATTTACACACTGTTAGTGTAACCATGTTCTTCTGCTTTCTTGGCATGAGTATACAGACATCTCATAGAGTGTATGCTTACTCTCCCTCTTCTGGATTTGTTTTAAACGCAGAACTACAAACGACAAAAAGATCTCAAAAGGATATTTTTGTTCCCAACACAAGGAATTCACAAAATTTCTGAAGGAAGCTTTAGTATTTGGGCCCTCTGGAGGCGTAGAAAGTACATGGAAGGCAAATACATATCCCTGATTAAACTCAACACTGAACACAGCCTCTGGGTTGCTAGCAGTGTTATACAGAGGGGCAAGCAGACAGGGTGCTGAGGCAAAATACTGGAAACCCTCAAACTATTTCTGCTGCAGCCACTGTTGTTATCCACAAAGAGGAGCTGGAGACCCATGACAGTGGGGTACATAAGGTGGTGTCTACTACAAGGAGCCCAAAGAAAAATGGGGGATGGTATTGTAAATATTAAAGTATTTTCTGCAGCTCTTTTTGTAACTGAAGTAATGTTAATACCACATTATCAAAGAACAGATTGTTCCCCCCACCCAGAGGGCATAAATCCCTTTCAAGGGATCCAGAACTGACTACACTGGCAATACACCCACTCACTCTGGTAAGCTGAATGAGAGAGCGTTGACAGGGGCATGTTGGTATAGAAAGAATGTTACAGCATGGCTGCACTTCAGAACTGGAGTACAAAATAAAGCATTTCATATAGTTGTCCTGTCTTCCATCACAGCTAAATCAGCACCTGATACCCTAGAGTTGGGAGTAATTTTCTCTCTATCCCTGCACTTGGCTCTGAATTTCTTATATGAAATAAAAACAATACTATCAAAAATGTTTCAGTGAAGAGATGGCTTCTTTTTCAACAGGTGAACAGATTTTTTCCTATTCTCTTTCCTTTTTCTTCTTTTTTCTTTCCTGACAAAAGAGTAAAGAAGAGGTCTCTCACATCATATGAGACCTAATGAAATGACATCAGGTTTACAGCTGCTTAGCTGGATCCTCTGATTTTTATCCTGCTTTCATATTCTCTGTGTGTGTCTGTGTGGTAACCCCTGAGACACAGATTTTTGATGAGTAGGACAGTGGACTTTCATTAGTAAGAACACTTTTTTCCCCTTCAAAATCATCCCTGTCCCTTCTAATAAAAATTCCTGTTATATTCATGTTCATACTATGATTATTTTATTTCCAATAACATCAGTTTCTAAATAGTCAGAGATCACAAGTTTTGGAAAGTTTTGGAAAGTGCTGTCACACACTCTTGTTTGCTTTCATTTCAGTGTCATTGTTATTCCAAGCCTTTTGTTTTGTTAGCACCAGAAAACATCGAATATAAGCAAATGTTCCTAAGCACAATCACACAGACTCCTAGGTTAAAAATAGTAACATCTTACTCTTTAATGGTAACTATGTAGTTTGAGAATCAAAATTGTTTAGCCAACAATGTATTAATGATAAATACTACAAAAATTGCAGAATATGAGACATAAAATCTTTTAAGTAAAATCTATTAGTATGCTGAGCATTACTTACTTTTCAGTATTACTGTGTTAAGCTTGTAAAAAAACTGTAAATAGCATGTAAATAACACTGAGTAATTCTATTCCAGAAACGAGCTAAAACAATGTTTAAAACCAATTATAAATTATAAAATTCAGAAAAATTGTAGGAATTCTTAGAAACAGCTGTCAAAATATTCTTAGTGTCTTTTGGTTACCTGGTTCTGGAAAAGAAAATCAGAAATTAGAGATGATCTACTTCTTTACATTAAATATCTATACGAAATTATTTCGTGTATGTATATGAAACTAGCTGTATCTAGGAAAAAAAAAAAAAAATATTTCCTGAAATGGATGGGAGATAATTCACATATCATTGTGATTAATGTACTCATTTCCTATTGCCTCCAGAACAAAAGATTATTTAAGTTTTATAACATAAGATTCACTACTTGTCTTTCCTACATACCTTATCTGTGAGTTACTACTAGATGCTTAATCTTTCCATTCTGTTGCAACTATGTGAGAGTTTGTTTTGAATTAATTCCATTACTGCAGATATCATAATACTCTGTTCTAAAAAAAAGTCTTAATTACGTTCTTTAGTTGTAATTTTATCTCAGGCAAGTGTTTCTTTCATTAAAAAAGGGTTTGTTTGTTTCTTAAAGATTCCAAATATATAGGAAACTTTGCAGTGTCTATGTAATAACTACAGAGGGAGAAGAAAGAGAAGCAAAAAGGGGAAGGGAAGGGAAGGGAAGGGAAGGGAAGGGAAGGGAAGGGAAGGGAAGGGAAGGGAAGGGAAGGGAAAGTTAAGGAGACATGAGAGTGGAAGGTTAAGAGGAGGAAAAGACAGGGAAAGGTTAAGGAAAGGAGTGGAAAGATGAAGGGTAAGGAAAAGAGAGAGGAAAAAAAGGAAAAATAAAAGGAAAAAGGAAAAGGCAACCTTTAATTACCAGTCCCATTTGTCAAAATATAGATTTCATGCTCATAGATACAAAAAAAAAATGATGGTGCAGGCTACAACGATACCTCTCAAATTTTTTTTGTGTTCATGCATCATCACTAAATTTGAATTGCATATAAGTCCAGATATTGACTTTTAAACAGCTCAGTACTGGCTTTCTAGAAGTTTGACATCCCCTTATTTTGATTCTAGCAATCTAAAACTATTAAAAATGATTTATGAAACTCAGGTGATACACACTTGAGAAATAAATGTACTGGCATTTTAAAGGTTTCAAAGAATATAATTTTTTGGGACTCCTAGCTGGGTTTTGATCTATCTAAAACACATATAGGATGAAGAGCTATTCGTGAAACTTACCTTGGTTGTCTTAGAGCTGGACATGCTACAGAACTGCTTGATCTAAGATACAAGGTGAAATATTATATAATATTGGCTTAAAAAAAAAAATATAATGTTTCCTAATCTGGAGCTTCTCAAAGGAATCATATGAGGAGCATCCAGTCTCCAAACAGGCAACATCCACATGAAAAAGATGGAATGGACCATCACTTGCAAAGTAACACCTGCATAAGGCAGAACCTATGAAAAATGGGACCAGACTGGTCTCAGTTTATTGAACAGTTGTATGTAAACACCAAGGATACAGAGTGGAGCTTGGGGAAGAAAGAAGAGAGCACTTTGGATTCAACTTCCCCCTTTGAAGATGAGTTGGGCCATCTCAATCACAGAGGCTAGGAACATCAAAGACTCGGTGTCAGAGCCTGTTGGTAGCTAAAAAACTCATGCTATCATTTACCTGAGGCTCAAGTAGTATGTTGGATTTATGTATGATTTGCAATTGTTCGTAGAGTACCTAGTAGTTAAATATAAATAATTGCTTACTTGAAGTTTTAAAATTTCCTTGGTGTTTCAAAATACTCCCATCATAGCAGCTGCCAATTCATGGCAGGACAATCTGGTTGTAGTCTTCTATGTTTCACTCCAGAGACAGCTGCATTCACCAATTGCTGCTCTAGACAGTTATCAATGTACAATATCAATTGGAAAACATCCAGGAAAATTTTGTCCAATAATATGGAAAAAGTAACACAGTAAAGTTAACACCTTTATCCTTTCCTACCAGATTCCCATGTCTACTAAAGCCTATGAGGAATTCTTCATAAAACAAAGAAATTCTTCCTTGCTTTTGTTAAAAACACATAAATTAATCTCATGATAAGTATAAAGTTGCTATTCACAGACAATGTTACATTATGGGCTGCTTGGAAAAGAAAAACATCGTTGCTGAGATAACACAGTAGATGATCTCGAAGCAATTAGGAAAAAAAAAAGAAAAAAGTTAATTAAATCTGTCCTGAGACTCCAGATACAGATGAGCAGCTGTTGCCTGTTCAACTATTCTGGCTGACCAAACACAGTCCTAAATTTCTTTGGAGTATTAATTGATTGGAGATTGTAAATTTTTACTAGTCTTATTTTTACCCCCACTAGTTCTCAGTTAAAAGACCAATGCATAAGATGAGTCATTATAAAAAATATAAACAAAAATTAGTTCCTCACCAACATTAAAGAAATATATTAGGTTGTTCGGCTGAGAGCCAAATGAATAACTAACAAGGTAATCCAAACTAGTCTTTTAATCCATAGTGAATATCAGCTGCACAGGCATTTCCAACTTTTATCTCCGAAACAAATCCATTTGTCTCATCTCCAGCTGTATTGACACCTAATCATCTCTGACAGTGAGAGCTGCAAAACTCAAAATATCTCTGCACATCTGAGCTGAGGAAACCCAATGCTGCCTCAGTGCGTTACAGAAACAATGGCAGGGTACAAAGACTATCTGGGGACTCTACCAAATTTAGATGCAATTATCTGATCCTAGCATTTGCATATTACCATTAATTAGATTGAAGCAAACATTGTATTGAGGGTCATGGCATATGCGTCTTAGGTAACATGCCTTCCCTAACAAAGCTGAAAAGGCTGGGAAATGCACAGAATGAAGAAAGAGACTTTGTAAGACAGGTAAATTCCAAAAACAGTGCTACAGAGAGATGGACATTTGTCAAATACTTACACCCAGTAGCCAAATTACTCGAAAAGCAAAACACCCCAAAAGCAAAACAGGGTCTCCAAATTGATTTAATATTGCAGTAACATTGGGAGAAATTTTTTATTCTTATATGGCTTATATCCCAAATACTCTCATTACTTCATAAGATAACAGTCAATGGCAGTAGGTTGTAAAATGACAGATTTTAGATAAATTCATGGCTGGGTAGTACTTGGCAGGAAATTGGATCCTTTTTGTCTAGGCTTCAAATACAGCCCACTTGGTTAAAACCTGAAGTTGCCATGGATGGTATTTCACAAACTGGAGAACAAAGTTGTCAAACTCAGTCAGCTTCCCATCTGAGTTTGTACTGGCGTCAAATAGTCCCAGTTGGTACTAACTGGCATCCTTACAGGCAGCGTGAGGGGAAACTAAAACTATAATGGCTGCAGAGACAGCAAAACTGCCTTGAAGACAGACTTCTGCTGAGCAAGCCCAGGACAAGGATAGGAGTAGGTAACAGCTTATTCTGCTGTTTCTTAAGTAGATCCATAAGACCTAATTGGGAGTTGGAATAATGCAGTGCAAAGATAATCCAAATAGTACTTACAGTTGTAGTTAATTATTTTGTTTGAACTTCATGACACGTAACAGTGTCTACAACCCAAAAGACTAATCAAAAGATACAGAGGGCTGAAAGTGGTTCGCCATTTATTCTGCCCTTCCAACAAAGTAAAGCTAAAAGAAGGAAGTATTGGTTTCATGATCTGTAAAATGATCTGCATCTCTCAAAAATACAGCAAAATAGTACATCTTGTAAAATATCTATATCCATCTGATGAAGGATTTTAATGCTTGTTTTTGCCAATCCAATGTGTTTTAGCAGTGCTAAATTCACTTGATTGCTAGGAGAATAATAAGTTAATTGGTATTAAAAATTCCACTTGCAAATCCATTTCCTAGATTGCACTCAATGAAAGGTGCTTTCTTCTGTGGCAAATCTCAGAACAGACACCTGAAGGCACTAGAAGCTATTTCCTTTTAATACATGTGTATAACTGTATTAGTTTCAGATGGCTAAACAGGTAGTACAGTATTTTGAGCAGTCATTTGTGCATTTATGCATATGCTAAATTCTCTGTCTAACATAACACAAAATAGTGGGTACATTTTTGGGCTGCCAGACATCTTGCTTCCTGATGTTTTACTATATCTTTTAAAAAGGAACTGCTGATTAAGAAGAAAATGATGCTTGCTTTTTTCAAGTGGTTCTGAAGGTATTATAGTATATTCTGCAGTGGCAAATGATATGAGAGTCCAGTGTAAATTACAGATACATTTGACATGTTCCACAGTTTGTTCATGGCAGAGCTATCAGATTTCCTGTTTCATGAAGGACTGGATAAATTTTTTTTTAATGTGTTGTGCAAATTCATTCAATTTTGTATTTAACAAAGATTTTCATTTGGTAAAGGCTACTGGTCATTATGTAGCCAAATTTGTAATATGATGCATAAATTTATATTTTATTAATAAAATATGCACATGAGGAAAAAAGCTACAGCTGGTGAAGATGAGCTCTTCTATACACTATTTTTTACTAGTTACTCATGCAGCAATGATTTATAATTGGTCCCAACGTGCTCAGTGATATGTTGTTTTACCACCAACACACGGTCGCAGGAATGTCAAATGTATTTTGTCCAATGTTGTATGTTGTCCAATTTTGTATGGAAAGGACTATGTGAAAAAAAGCTGTGAGAAGTGAAGACTTGCTGCCCTTTGCAGAGGAGGTAGTTTTAAGCTCAGGCCCTTAGGGTTGGTCTCTACCTGAGCTATGTAGTGGTTATTCCAAGGTCATGTACCTTGCAGACCTGAAACCTGACTCTTGGACTTGACTTCCTGGCTTACCTTGAACCTGCCTTATTACTATAGACTTGTCTAATCTAGACTGAAGCTGACCCTTGTTAGTATCACTGGATCTGCTCTGTGCTCCTAGCTTGGGTACTATGTGACTGTGCCCTTGTCAGTGAGAGAACTGCCTTGCTGTCACTCTTGGCACCCAGCTTGCTTTCCTTTGGGAAGCAGCCCACTCCTCTTGCTCCCTAGTGCCCTTGGAGGCAGGCTCACGTACGTGCTAGTGAGCTCTTCTATACTATGATTGTAAACTTAATCAGAGGGTAGAGACTCGGTTTCTAGGTTTGGGCTTTATGAAACTATTTCTTTATGTATCATGACTCAGACAAAAGAACTCTTCTCAGCCAGCATAACTTTCAGTATCAGATACTAGCACTGATGGATCTCAAAGTCATCAAACATACATGAGGATACCGTGCTTAAGATTAGCAAGGAAGAGGTTGCTTGTTGTTACTCTGAGTCACTGCCTCAAAATTAGTATGTCAGGTAAAGTATACCACAGACCTAGTGTAAAATCCTGTTAACACTGAACTTATTAGGAGTTTTGTCACAGATTTCAGTGTCATTATGTTTTAGTCCCAAAACCTTGAATTTGTACTTGTTATATGGATTCCCTTCCTCTCAGGATAAAATTAAATTGATTTTCTGTAACAAATAAGCCCTTTTCTTAATAATAAATTACTTTTAAAGCTTGAGAAGTGATGTGGAGAATACTGCATGAAAATTCTTAATCTTAGTTTCTGAATATCTGATAATCCCTTCCCTGAAAGAAGGGAGTCACTTTCCAAATACTATTTATTAAAATTTGTGTTTATGCTAATTATTGATGAATAGAACTACAGCAGACAAATTGTATGTTTAGACACAAAATAACACAAAGAGAGAAAAAACATTCATTTTAAAAATTTTTAGATCAAAGGTTTACCTTGTCTTACAACATGTCTCTGACTGTGGTCATTAGTGCATTCTTGGGGAACGTTTCTTCTGAACAGGATGTATTTAATGTGATCCTTCCTCTGATGTACTATCACTGGTTGGAGTCATCATCTTGATCTGTAAATAGACTACTATCTTTAACAGTCAATAGACAAACATAGAGAATGTTTATTCTGTGAATCTGCTAATCCTGTTTTGAATTTGCTTATAGTTCTGGCCTGTATAACTTACTGAGGCAATGAATTCTACAAATAATTATCTGTACTGTAAAAAAAATTCTTTGCTTTATAATGACTTGAGTTCAAATACATGCCAGGTCCATGGATTCATTTAATTAACTTTAATATAGATATGAAACCAAGTGTTAAAAAAGCACAAAAAACCAGAGTGATTCATGAATGCAATTAATACTCCTCCAAATATCTCCCCTATCCCTGTTTGGAATCTATATCTTGTAAAGTCATCAAGAACAGTGGTTGTCTTTGAAAGATTTCATGAGTCTTGCAATCATGCCTTGGGTCCTGGCTCAGTATCAAAGGTGAGATCCATCATCATCATACCTTCAGAACTTTATCATGCAAGGAATCAAACAGATCAAAAATTATATGTACAGAAATAGGAATTTGCAGGACTGGAATCTAAATTTGTGTAAATCATGAGTGTGAGTATACATGAATGTCATAGGCCATGTTATTCACAAAGAGTTAAATGCTAAATAAAATTGATGTGAAAAATTAGATTATGTTTAGATTAATTTGTATTATAAAATGCAATTTTTTCTGTAGGTTACGTACAGTATATAATACTGTTGACAGCAGCATTGCTGCGTTACATGGTTTCTTTAACAAAAGTTTAATCAAGCTTTAAGAGCTCAATTATTAGATACAGAGAAGCAGCAACCAAGGATGTTAAATGTAGATTTCCTTAAAACCTTAAAAATTTGTCTCTCTGACAACATCCATAGAGGTTCTCCAAATCACTGTCAAGAATGTCAGTAAGCCATGAAATACAGGAAAGAATTATATATGTCCTGTGAAATGATCTTTTCACTGGATGAAACATAGCACTACAGCATTGGATAAAGGAATTACATTTCAATGCAAGCAAATTAAGATACAGCTATCAAACTCCTGTTAACGAAGCTGAATGCTTTCTAAGTTCATCAGTTCTAACTGGTATCAGATGGAACTTTTTTCTCACTTGTCATCATTTAGTTTTGTTGTTTCCTTCTCCTTTGCCAACTGGCCACTTCATGAAACGAAATGTGCAGTAAAAGGATTGCTTTTTACTCAGCATACTATTGTAAGAGATTCAGAGTTTTGGCTTGTTCAAACAAGCATCTGTTACTCAAAATTCTAAAAAATTCAAAACAATGAATGTATTCACAGATCCAGGGAAAGATGCTTAGCCCCAATACAGTCATCTTTAGACACACCTGTCTTAAAGATTTCAAAGCTGTTTTAATTGTGAAACCTTTGTTCTGGTTCTTACAAAGTCATTATAGCTATCAAGAGGTATATAAAGTTATAGAGAGAACCAGCATAGTTCTGTATTACCTCCTCCGTTAGAGATACCAGCTGGGAAGTGGCTGGTGAAAGGTACCTATTAAGAACACTCCTCTGCTCAGAGAATAGCTGGTCACTAAACTGGTGGATAGGGGTTATTATTGATATCCTGCAATAGACATGGCAGGCAGAAGTGCATGGCCATCACCTTAAATATGTGCTAACCAAATGGACTGCAGCAAGGGCCGTTTGTGATTAAGTGTAAAATTTTCAGAAATACAACCGGAGAAAAATTTTCAAAAACATGGTAAGACATTGGGTTTCATCATTTTTAAGACCTAAGTTATTCTCACTCCTCATATTTTGTGCAGTGAAATCTTTGCTGGACTCATATTCTGAGCTACCAGGGAAGGATCTAAGCCAGCAGCATTAGCACAGTGCTCAAGATAACCTAATTTGTCTGTCACCAGCCCTATTAGTACAGTTTCATTGACACACTTGTGCACTTGATTAGTTCAGAGTGGCTTCAAAGAAATTTCACCTATGCACAAATGTAAGAGGTAGACACAGTCTCCCATTGGAGAATGAGATTTAGCTTCTCGAGCACATAAATAAGTTTGAGAGATTTAGAATAATCTCCAAAAAAAGGGTTCTGTTTCAGACTTTTGCTGTTTCTGATTAGACTGGAAATACTATGAAATTATAACTTTGTTCAACAGTAATCTTGTGAGTGACAGTAAAGGAAAATGCAGTCATATAAGATTCATATAAGCCTACAAGAAGCTGGAGAGGGACTTTTTCCAAAGGCATATAGTGATAGGATGAGGGGTAACGGCTTCAAACTAGAAGAGGGTAGATTTAGACTAGATCTCAGGAAGAAATTTTTCACTCTGAGGGTGGTGAGGCACTGGAACAGGTTGCCCAGGGAAGTTGTGGAGGCCCCATCCCTGGAAGTGTTCAAGGCCAGGTTGGATGAATCTTCGAGCAACCAGGTCTAGTGTGAGGTGTCCTTGCCCATGGCAGGGGTGTTGGAACTAGATGATCTTTAAGGTCCTTTCCAACCTAAACCATTCTATGATTCTATGAATGCAATACACAAAGTATATATAGTATCAAATATAGGATATTATATTTGTAATTTGGAGTAACAACCTTAATTTATTTTCTTTACTAAAACTCTCATGTGGTTAAAAGCCACCAGTGCATTTAGATGGAGCTGACTGAAATTAAAAAAACTAAAAATTAAAAATTTTGACATTTTAAAAACTAAGATAAAATACACTGCATTACTTTATGTTCCCTGCTTTTCTGTATGTCAAATGCAGTTACTCAAAGTACCTGGCTTATCTGAGTGCTTCTAACATTCTAAGCTGTAAGAAACCTGTCAGGATGATTATGTTTCTTACAGGCTCTTCAATTTTTTTCATTTAGCCTATAGCAATTACTATACTGATCAGATAGTAGTCCACTAATCCTGACCTGAACTGCATATTGTCAAAGAAGGCGAATTGCCCACAGAAGAAAAGTGGTGGTTATAAAACAATCATGCAAACTATGTAAAAGTCATTGAAGATTCTTGAACATGTTAATCTAACGCAAATTGAATGCAAATATAACTTTCAGGACAAGGGAAAAAAGCACATAATGTTTTAATTCTTGTGGAGCACAACTTCTGAAGTGCTGTATACTAACTACTTAGATTAATGTCAACTAAAATTAGTAAATTAGAGTAATTAATGTTGTTTTAAAATAGCTTATCTATAACAAAATAGGATTATCTGGCATAGATCAGTAGGGCTGGGCTATCATCACCAGTGGCTGACAACCCGTACTGCATCTTATCTGCACTGTGTTTTATTAGGTGTTTGTTTTAATATTAATATAGCCAGTACACTCTAGAATGTCTGAGTGATTGGCTTCATATGGGTTTATGCATAAAACCCCCAATATACTGTGTGAATAAGATTAATAGTGTTTGTGACCTGCTCATGGACTGAGATCTCTTAACATATTAAGTAGGAGTAGGAAATGGAAGTATTAGGATATGAGAATTAATCATACAAACCAGATGAAAAGTCTGTCTGGATATCCTGTCTCAGATATTTATCAGCAGCAGGTGAGCAGAGAAGAAGATAAGAAAACCATATATATAAATAGAGAAAGATATATAGCTACATATGTGAGTGATCCTCCGGTTGGAATACTCACCCAGTTTCCTGGAATTAATGGTGTACAAATTTTCTCATCTGGAAATTGCATCCACACTGTCATGTTTAATAGCCTCAATAGAGATATCTTTCAAACTCATTCTTATTATTGAGCTTTTGTGACAAAGTGCTTTGCAAATAACTGTTTACCATAAAGTGTGAAGCATGAAAAAGTATTTTCTTTGAAGTCCTTCCTTTGAAACTGCTATCTGATCATTTCCTAGAACACCTTTCCTGTTTCATTATAAAATAAATACTTATTTCCTTTCACCGTCTTCAAACTCTTCATGTATTAATAGATTTTTATTATATTATTTAAATAAATAGTGATGGTCTATTTAATTTATTTTTAGAATTGTATACGGCCATGATAACACAGCAATGAATTTGCTCTCTCAGGCAATAATGAGGCAATGCTCCATCTTGAGTTAACACTAAATTCCATAGGGCACTTTCACTTTGGGTAAGCTTGGTGTAGGTCACAAAATGAATGTTTTGTTCCATGTTAAAGATAGCAACATGGTAATATCAGGCAAAGAATTTTTGTGAAGAGTTTTGGGAGCTTTAAGGATGAACATAAATATATATATTTATTTGCATATTTTAAAGGAAATGCATACATACTTTTGCGGTGTGGCCCTCAATGGATGAGGTCACCAGTAGCGGTTGACTAATGTCCAGGAAAAAGTACATTTATGGTTTCTAGATGCATCTCTTGGTGAATTCAGTGTTTTGTGTTTCTAACGTACCCATGGCTATTGCTTTCTCATTTTAATTCCCATTATTATGGCTCAGTCCTACAAAGATGTCTAACACATGTAAGCGCAGCACTGAAGTCACTAATTTGACGGTACTATTCACGTGTATAAAGGTGAACTTATTTATAAATCTTTTCAGGGCTGAGCCAGTGAGAAAAAGCAACATTAGTGATTATGCAAAGCAGCTTCAAAAGGAGACATAGTTTGGAGTTGAATTTGAACATTTTCGTTTTTTCTTTCTGGGTATCTGCAGAGACTTAATGCAGCTGTGAAACTACCTTTGGCCATAAACAAAAGTCACACATAGAAAGAAGTGAAATGTCAGATTTTTCTCCTTTCCACAAAACTGTAAAACGTTTAGCTTTCACTTTACTTAAGATGGTTTTCACACATAAGACTATAATTAGTGAGTTGATGCTGGTGTACAATATCCTCAGCCAACAAATCATCTAGATGTGGTTGTAGATGTCAGGTAGGAAAATGTACTAATTTGCATTCGAAAATATAAGGGATTTTAAGCATTTCACTGTTTAGTTTGTAAAGTCATGAGTTCAGTGACACAAGTTTGGATACTGTGGGCTCAGGATACCAAGCTGTGAAAGAAGCATCTATTCTCTGACAGAACCTGTGGCTATGGAACTGATAGCTCAAAACTTGCTTCTGAACCTGTTTCTTGTTCAATTACTGACCCTTCTGAGTACTTTTTTCTTCCATGTGCCTTGGTCTTATAGGAATTTAGAATCTTCTGCTTATTGAAGATTATGCTCCTTTTCAGGTCTTTAATGAAAGTTAAATCCAATTTCCCCTTTCCCCTCATTAAAAAGAAGGAAAATTCAGTTATTCTTAAGTATCACTCCTTTTTAATAAATAAATATTGCAGTCTTTCTTATAGTGAATAGGGTCTTGTTTGGATATACAGAACTGTAAATTCAACGTATAGCTATAGTTATATAAATTAACATTGCATCTGCCACTGTGACTTACAGAAAGTTTGTCATCAGTCTGAAGTATATAAAGTGGAAGAAATAAAATACACAAGTGATAACATTTTTAAATGATGTTTCTCTCTAGTACAGTGAAAAGGCATCCCACTGCCCTATTCAGTATTCTGACACCGATATATCTCTCAGGCTGTAAAGTATGAATGACATGTTTTTTTGATGAAGACTGGTTAAATAGCTGTTTAATTAACTAACATCTTTGTTGGTGACATGGATGTAAGGACTGAGTGCACCCTCAGCAAGTTTGCTGACGACATCAAGTTGTGTGGAGCGGTCAACGTGCTGGAGGGAAGGGATGCCATCCAGAGGGACCTGGACAGGCCTGAGAGGTGGGCCTGTGCAAACCTCATGATGTTCAGTAAGGCCAAGTGCAAGGTCCTGCATGTGGGTTGGGGCAATCTCAAGCACAAATACAGGCTGGGTGGAGAGTGGATTAAGAGCAGCCCTGAGGAGAGGGACTTGGGGGTGTTGGTAGATGAGAAACTCAACATGAGCCAGCAATGTGCACTTGCAGCCCAGGCAGCCAACTGCATCCTGGGCTGCATCAAAAGAAGCGTGGCCAGCAGGTCGAGGGAGGTGATTCTGCCCCTCTACTCCGCTCTTGTGAGACTCCACCTGGAATACTGTGTCCAGCTCTGGACCCACCAGCATAAGAAGAAACGGACCTGTTGGAACGGGTCCAGAGGAGGGTCACAAAGGTGATCAGAGGATTAGAGCACCTCTGATATGAGGACAGGCTGAGAAAGTTGGATTTTTTTCAGCCTGGAGAAGAGAAGGCTCCAGGGAGACCTTATAGCAGCCTTCCAGTATCAGGAAGGGGCCTACAAGAAAGCTGGAAAGGGACTTTTTGCAAGGGCATGTAGTGGTAGGACAAGGGGTAATGGCTTCAAGCTGGAAGAGGGTAGATTGAGATTAGCTATTAGGAAGAAGTTTTTCACTCTGAGGGTGGTGAGGCACTGGAACAGGTTGCCAGGGAAGCTGTGGAGGTCCCATACCTGGCAGTGTTCAAGGCCAGGTTGGACAAGGCTTTGAACAACGAGGTCTTATGTGAGGTGTCCTTGCCCATGGCAGGGGAGTTGGAACTAGATGATCTTTGAGATCCCTTCCAACCTAAACCATTCTATGATTCTATGATTCTATGAATTAGCTTGCTTTGCTAATTAAGAGGACTATAGTTGATATTAAGGGAAAACTTTCTAACTACAAGAGTAGTTAAGCTAAAAGATTCTACCAAATGGTAGAATATCTTTCACTGGAGGCTGGTAAGAAGAGGTTGCACAATTATCCCTCCATACATTATCTGACCTCAAGGACTGGAACTAAGTATTCTTTAAGATGCATTGAGTATTTTGGAAGACGATATATTTCAGTCTGTTAGTTACCAAGAAGTATATCTGTCACATGATCCATTGCTGGTATACCTCTCTACAAATATGTTGAAGGCAGAATAACGGGGATGCATGGAAGGAAACTGTGAAAGCTGATATGGTTAATCTATGTTTACATCAGGCGTTTATAATTTTCAGACATAATAGTGAGTTTGGTTCAACTTGTGGCAGAAGATGAGAGTTTAAGAGCTCACTTCCTCATAGTGGGAGTGACATGTTATATATTCTCTAAAGCACAAAATCCTGCTCATCTTGTGTCATGATTTCGGCCAGATTGGCCCAATCAGGTGGAACAACAGATGGTCTCTCTCCCTCCTGCTCCGCTTCTGAAGGGAGGCAGGAGAGAAAGAAAAAAAGAGAGACTTAAGAGTTTAGAAGGAACTAAACTGCTTTAATGAAATATTAATAATAAAATAATAAAAATAAAATAATGAAATATATACAAAACCCTACCAAGCTCCCAGGATGACAATCACGTCACCAGCAGGCGCTGGGGAAGTCCCAGACTCGACTCAGTGATGGATGGGAACTGGATTCTGGATCTGGATTCAGGATCAGAATCAAAGGTAGATGCAGAGGCAGAGTCTTCCTCGGACGCCGGCCATTGAAGAAAAAGAGCCTGACCCTTTGATTCCTCAGCTTTTACACTGAGCATGAGGCAGATGGGATGTTCTGGTGACCTGTTGGTCAGTTTTGGCTCACCTGTCTTGTCCACTCCTCCTCGCACGGGTGACCCCTCTACACTTTTCCGCTTCTGACCCTCCAACAGGGCAAGTAACAAAGCTGGCTGCCCTTGGGTGTTATAGCAGTAAGTATAAGCAGGAGCCTCTCTGCATCCCATTCCTTGGCATCAACTATAAACATGAGTCTTACCACTCTGATAGCGAACTGTTTTCTGCATAACATGCAGCTAATTTCAACAGTTAAAAGATGCCTAGCTAAAAAGTAGTTACTGAACAAAATTGGTTCTGTTTTACCTCAAACCAGGACATCTTGATATATTAAAAGATAAAAAATTTATAAATTTGGGGTTTTTTGGAGACAAATATGTCACCTGTTCTGGAGTCAGAAATATCTTAGCTCATATAGTAACATATCCTTAACACATGATAAACGCCCTATATAAATTTAAGAGAATAATGCAGAGACTCCCAACAGGTTTTACATGGTATGTAAACGTATTAGCTATGCACTAGTCCCACAAACATGGAAACAGGTGCACACAGTACCTGAATGGTGTGCACAGTTTTGGTGGTCATTAATTGAATTTTCAATTATATCAAAACCTATGCAGTGAAATTAGAATTATTTTACATACCTTGGCCTTAAATTCTTCTGAGTGGACTGTTTGCAATGTTTTAGACTTGGGTAGCACATCAGTTGTTCCCAATTTTCATGGTAGGCAACTGATATAACCAAAAATACTTTGGTTAGAATTTATTTTTCATCTTTTCTCTCTAGTGTTTTTTATCACGATACTGTGTGTTTTCCAGATGTACAGTCTAAAGCTTTTATTCTGTCCCCAAGGACAATCACAACATATAAATATGTACAATACTCTATAATTCTGAAACAGTTTCCTTAACGTATTTGGTGCTCATTTTGCCTTAATGCATAATCTAAATTTTCAGATAAGGCATAGTGTACAGCATAAGCAAGAATAAGAGAAGAGGCTGAGAAGAAAGTAATAATAGCTCAGATAATGAGGGTAGTAGTCATAGTGAATGTTGATTATAGGGAGTTGAGCATTTGTACTAGCTTATGTGTTTGTCTATCTTATATCCTCCAGACCAAAAAAAGATTATTTCATCTTCAAACTCCCTCCAGACATCTTTTTAACCCACTTAGCTTTCTCGTAGCTTCTAGAAGAACTTAGAAAGAATTAGCATATATGGCTAGTTCAGCTGAAATGAAAACTAAAGAGAACTCCATCCCTCGGGAGTCGTGGTGAGTCTGGCTTGGCATCAGATAATGTCTTGGCAGTAGGATCTTACACAGACATATGTTGCACGGAAGGATGGGCTAGCTTTGCCATATTTTCTGTCTCAAAAATTATCTTGTATAGATTTCCAAGGAAAATAATGAAAAAGGAAACGCATTCGTTATATTTGCAACTTTTTAAGCAAAGGATGAGAATGAAGAAATGAGGTTTGAGAAAATGCAGGATGGTCTGAGTATTTAGAATCTTTTAACCTTAAATGGAAGGGAAAAGGTATTTTCCTTAGGCCAAAAATTAAAATACAATCCCTGGGAAATGTTTTGGCTGCTAACATTCATTTGAGACTGAAGAAAGTGCCAAACTGTGGAGAACTGAGAAGCTTTTATAAGACGTGGAACTGCATTAAGTTCTGGCAAAGTTTTTAACCATTAACATGTTGAGCAGTTTGGTGGAATGGTTGGCTCAAGGATCATGTTATATACAAACACTAATGCACTGTTTTAATTGAAGAATCTCAAAGCACATTATGGACATTCACTATTTGAGACTAAAAATATTGGGAGTTCAGAAAGCAGTATTCACTGTCCTGAGGAATAAGCTTTTCCTTCTGTATATAAGGACTTTTCTTCAGTTTCCATGTCTGTGTACTTTACCTGCACAACTGCTTCATGCATCTCCAAGTTCATCCTCTTAAACTTTTTTGCTTCACGTTGTTTAATGATTATACAATGCAGAACACCTATTTTGGGGGCAGGTGACATTAATGAAGGGGTCTGGAGGATGCACATTATCTGTAGTCCTTTTAAATTTCCTAAGTTTTGTTGGTTTTATCTTATCAGATGTGAATTTCATCCACAGAACCATATTACTCATAATACAAAATCAGGATACTGATAAAAGATTATATGGTAAGATGTAAAATTTCATCATTTTAGAGGAAAATAAAATCAAATAGCAATCTCCTTGCATTCCTTATAATTTATATAGATAGAGCTGACACAGCTTAATTCGTGCTCATTTGTGTATTTGGATGAGTTCTCTTCAGAGACTGTTCAAAGCTCTGAACAACAGAATTTTGTTTTTGACAAAGCAGCGTAATAAAACAAAACAATATCCTTCAGAGAGTCTTGATAGTCTTCGCATGATGTTATAATAACACCTTGAAGATACTTCCCCTGCTTGCCTTGTCTTTTGGCATATTCCTCTCTTACTAAGTTTTGATATATTATTTATATTAGTGGCCCCAAGTCTTTGTCTATGCAACAGTGATGAGCTTTTAGAGAAGCCATTGGAGAGTAAAGTGCTTAAGAGTTTTGATAGCGACAGAGCGCCCCAGGGTCCCTACAATTCTCCCGCAGTAAAAAGCCTGCTATTGAAATCAGTGAGTGGTTCCATAGTTACCTGTTCATTACACAGAAAAGAGAGATAGTATAGGTACTCATTTCTTCTTTGCTTGGGCCTAAGAAATTATCCAGATATGTGGGAGAGTTTTTTCTTATTTTACTCTCTTGAGATTTGAAAGGCATAGAGTTGCTTTTTTCCCCTGTCTTCCATTTTTCCACTCTTACTTCATCTTTCTTGTTAAAGCGCTTTTAAAAATTAGATGATACTGAATATTTTTAAAAGAAAAAAATACATTAATTCAGTGTTCCCCTATGGACATGTGTTGTGACTGGGATGCTAATTACTCTGCATTATTTATTGTGAAAGATCTTAAATAAAATTTTGATCCTGCTTATAGCAATGCTACTTAACACCAGCTCATGTGTCTGAAGATACCTCTCTAGCCCACAGAGAAAATCCTTTGCATTTTGAAGGCTTGGTATGAAAATTGGTATAGTGTTAAGAAGCTATTAAGTGACCGTGATACTAATTCAGAAGCCACAAAAATGCTTTAATTTTAGAAAATTAGGCAGTCTTTTCAGAATCCAGTTGTGCGTTCATACTTGGCTTTGTCAAAAGCCAGACATTAAAACAGTGAACATCAGCAAGCTAAAGTGCAAGTATAATCTGAGAAAATTCCTCCCTAGGTCTATAAACTGGGTGGAAAAAATGTACGGAGAAAAAAACTAGTTAAAAACTGATAGTTCTTGACTAAGTACAAACAGCAGACCCAGGAATAAGTCTCATGGTACCCACACAAAACATCCTTAATCAAAATATTTCATTTTATACTTTAGCTTCTAAATAATTTTCTTCTTTTTTCTCCCTCCACTCTCTGTTTTAGTCTTCATTACTATGGTAATTGAATATTCAGTGGAAATGTGTAATTTGATAATAAGTATTAGAGGAAGCAATGGCTATAATTTCTGGTGAGGCCTTGTACTGTGAAAAGGGAAACAAATTAGCCTGTCTAACTGTTCTCCATCTCTTTTCAGTTTGCTTTAAGTGCTTAGCAAATCAAAACAGATATTCACACATACTTCGAAAGACAGTAATAACTTTATTGTCTGTACTTTACTGAAATTTGTATATCAAATATATATTCATGATAAAATACTATGATCTGTGAAGATTACTTAACAGCTGAGATTCATGAACATTTTTCTTTAAACACAAACAAGTGGAAATTTTTCCTATCAATTGGATCTGACCAATTTTATATGCATTTATATAAGTAGATGTGGCAGAGTGCATCTCATTAATTATTCTGATACAACCATCTAGCTTGTTTCTGCAAGTTGCTTGCAATCTTTCATGGTAGTAACATAATACCTAAGCATTACTACTTAAATCCTCAGTCAGTCCAGAGCACTTCAGGAAAAGACTGCTGCTAAATTTCTTTTCCCATTAACACAATATGCTGACTATCTGTTATATTGGTTTTTCATTAATCAGCAATGAAGAGTTGGAGAAACTCTCACGAAAACAGATATTAGTATGCAAAAGCAGAAAGAAGCATACAACCTAAGAGAACACTGAACATTCAAATATGAGAAAATATTCTTATGCCAAATGAAGAAAATTGCATATTTAAAATATTCTGTATAGAAGAGGTGCTACCTGTACATTTTTTTGCAATATATTTTGCAAACTAAACAATGTTTTCAAAATGTAAGTTCCTAAACTACATGCCCAAATATCAGTACATTCTTTGCAGGGAATAAGAAGTTAAAAATCCAAACACATCTCCACATCAGCAAAATTTCTCTATACAGAGATTTCATTTCCACGGCATTCTCCACTGAGTGGTGAATAATTGGATGTGGAAACAAAAGAATTTTCTTTGTGGCTGGTGAGAAATTAATACACTCTCTCCAAACATCCTCCATCCTTTATAGCTGATATATATTAAATGCGCTTTGACCTAAAACTGTGGCAGCAAGGATAAAAGCATTCTCTGTATTTCATGTAACATCCCTACACTGAAGTGTTTCGCTACCAAATTCAAGCTCATTAGAAAAGGGGAAAACAATGATGATTACTCTACAATTCATACAAAAGTATACATGCTGACAAAACCGACTCCCGGCAATTAATCAATGTAATGACAGGATGAAGGGTCAAACTAGTCAAGATCAAAACAAGACACTACCAGGCCTTTATCACTAGTTGACTACTATGTTTCTTATTGCCCAACACTATCAATGCCTTCCTCCACTTGCTTCATTTGCCTTCCTTGCCCACCTCCTGAAGAGGATACTTAATTGAGCTCAGAAAGTGGAACTTAAGTATGCTAAGACATTCCAATTTGATGATGAAAGCTGATGTGAGAAGCACACTGATTATCTTTACTTCTGTATTTATCCATTCTTTTTTTCCATGGTAATTGCATCTGTAATAACTGCACATCCCTAGACGTATCTATCTTTAGGTTTTAAAATGTCCTAATAAAAAAGTTGTGTTTCATATCTGAAATACAGGAAGTCTCAGTAGAAGAACATTACTTTAGTAGTCCCAGTTAAGGCAAAAAGACAATTATCTCCAGATCATAAACAAGGTTGTTCAAGAGACAAACTGCCAAAAGAAAGGGAGAGCTTGCTGAATGTAAACTGTATCTCTAAAATGGTATTTGAGCCTTCTGTCAACATTTTTAGATCTGCGTTTTCTGCACTTCCAGGAATACTTCTGGGCTTGTTGGGCCCCATGCCCTTTTAAAGAACACACATATGTATTTTGTCTGTTTCTCTTGTTAACCATTTAAGGATTCTTGTGGCAATTAGTGATTGTCTCTTTCTGACATTATTATTTCTGGCATTATTTAATCCAAAATCAGATATTTTTGTGACCTTTGATCTGGCTTCTCTAAGATTTTAAGTGTAAACAGAAATTTTGTCACTGAATTTGATACTTCTCAGTTCAGATATAGGTTCAGCCAGCAGGATTTTTTTCCCCCAATATTTTATGTTTGCAATTTCAATGTGATTGACATAGTTTTAAAAGAAAGGGGAAAAGATACTGCTACGGAATTAAAAAGATATTTTCTGCTTTAGACTCTGAATATAGCTTACAGGAAGAATAGGAGTGGGCAAATTACTGTGGAATGATTTGGTTTATGATCACTTACAGAAAACGGTACCTGGGAATGACAGATGTGTTTCTGATTGGATTTTGTAAATGAAATGCTGCAAGAGAAGAATGCCTGATATAAGGGACAATGCGAATTTTCACCTTACAAACAATCATAGCTGAGAAAAGATATATATGTATTTTCTGAATCAAGTAGGACATGTGATCTAACAGTTAGAGCAGAAGTCCCACATAGTGAAGGCTCCCAGAGAAGTCCTGTTCAATTCCAGTCTGTGGGAATTTTGCCATCAAGTTCAGTAAGTTAAGAATTTCACTCTAGGAACCAGAAGTCCTAAAATACCTTTTTTTTATGTGATTTCCTGTGGCTGTGTAGACCCCAAAGTCACAGCCACATACCCTATCAAAAGAATCTTTTTCTTGGCTTAAGAATGATAGTTAGGAGCTCTTTACATTCTCCCACTGCAGAAACAGAAATAACAGCATTTTTATTTTGAAACTACAGTCATCAAGAGCACTTCTGTCTTTCTCAAAGATCTTTTTTTTTTTTTCCCCTTCAGTAGATAACAAACCTGAACCCCAAATGACTGCATATTCCCCTATGGAAACTGGGGCACTGAACCCAAAGACAAAATTTTCACAGTTCTCTCTCAACAGGAAATCCAAATATGACAAGGCATGTGGGACCTTTTCCAGCTCTCATATATGCATAAGCAAGGGAGATACATGTCCCCTGTTTGCTTCATCGTCCATCACTCACATTGAAAAACAAATGACCATAGCCTGTCCAGAGATGTTTAAAAGATGCACTCACAAGAAACGCAGGATTATTTTCAATATTTAGTTATTCATATTGAGCTAAGAGTTCTAGAATTGGCTTTTTAAAAAAATCTGAAATCCAAGAAAAATTATGGATAAACTGATTAGCAGTGATCTAAGAATAGAATAATCTAGAAAAATAACATAATTCTGTCTTTTTGCAAGTTATAAACATCTGCTGTAATCATAATTACGATGAATTTCTGTATGTAGGAATATGCAACACTGAGCAACACTATCAGAATAGGTTTATATTTCAAATTATGGTAAATTTGGGTGTAAACTGCTTACCAGACTAGAGTTATAATGAGATATATTTTGGACAGATGCATACAATCCTAGCACTAATAAATTCTATTTTCAGGCTTCCTACGCCAAAGAACAAACAAAACAACTGCTGTCCCACAGTGATGGAAATAAGTAGCTTTCTGCTCTATATGAGGCTGTTTTCCAAAGTCAGGATGTTCTTCAGCTTATGATACAAAATATGTTTAGCAGCTATATGCACATACATAAGCCTGCCATGAAAAATGAAAGGTAAAAAAATCTACATTATTACCCATACAGCCTAGACAGTGAAGAACTTCCATTGCTTTTCCCTAGGTAAGTAAAATATAAAAATTTGCTGAACAGGAGGAAAATTGACAGCTCTGTGAAAAAGATGGAAACAAAGCCACCAAGTCATCAAGATAGATAGATAACTGACAGCATGAGCAGCAAACAAGCAAACACACTCTACCTATTTTTATTATTCAATAAGAAGTACTATTACTCTCAAGAACAACAAAGATGTGGAAGCCAGACACTGTATCACAATAACAATCCTGGTTAGGAAAGTATGGGATTCACTTATATGGGTTAAATGGAGTTATTACCAACTACACCTGCT
Source organism: Burhinus oedicnemus (assembly GCA_008921705.1). Lineage (NCBI taxonomy): Eukaryota > Metazoa > Chordata > Aves > Charadriiformes > Burhinidae > Burhinus > Burhinus oedicnemus. Next base: position 1,942,475 of record VFFE01009229.1, read on the forward strand.
CTCTATAAAACAAGAAAGGAGGCTTGAAGGGTTTGTGGAGGGTAGGTTTGTGATTTGGTTAAGGCTGTATCTGACTGAAAACCTACTAGAATCATAATGGTAATACAGTAGTTTGCCTCATCATAAGTGGAAAGACCTGGCCCTTTGGTGAAATGAGGAAAGGCTAGCTTTGTACATGGAAACGGAGTATAAAAAACCGAAGCCTCTTAGTTTTGTTGAGTTTTAGTGTTTCTATGCTGTAAATCTATACAGGTGGATGGTTTTGTCTCTGTGGGAGTCTACAGTGGTCTATTTATATCTAGGGGAGAGAAAAGCTCTTTAAAGTCAGAGGAAGATTGACAGCTTAGTCTCAAAAAAAAGTCTCTGAGGGAGAAATGCTGCCCAGTAGGTGAAATAGTTAAAGGCCCTTGCTTCTTATGGTTATACTTTTAGTTAAAACTTTTACGCAGGAGTGTTCAAATTTCCTTATAGACTTTACTACCTAGGCAACCAGACTAAGAAGGGAGTTCTGAGACTTCCCTTCAATTAGAGGTAATTGAGGCAGATTGATTCACACATCCTGGAGCAGCAGGTTCTGGAAGGCACTCTTCTAAGCCCTCTATGGAAATTTAGTTGATTCAGAAGCAGCAGAAGCAGGCAGGTTATTCTCTTCTAAAAAGTTCTTTAGAAGTAAACATTGATAGACAGAACTCAGGCCAAACAAGAAAAATATGTATTTTGATTAGTGGTGAATTCCAGACTGCTCATTGTCACTAGATCTTGTGGTAGTTGCTTGCATTTTGATTGCTTCTCTGAGCTGCATCATAGCATTGTGCTAACTCAAAGATGACCAATCCCTACAAAGAGTTGAAAACAATCAGATACCGTGATAATTAAAATCCACATCTTAAGTACTTGCATGTTAGTGCAAACATTTAATAACAATGCTTACTTTCTCTTTGCTAAAATTTCGTGTTTGAAATAAAGGATGAGGAAAGAAAAGTAACTGATGGCTATTAACTGAATAGTGGCCAATGCTCCTAATCTGACTCAGCTGTGCTGCAAATGCGTTGTAGAATTTAGCTGTCTCTTTGAGGAAAACCTGAGTATCCTTCTCCTGTCACAGATGGATAACCTGGCTTGCCAAATGCATGTAGCTGAACACAGAAGATTCATAACTCTCAAATCTCTTGTTCGTGTAGTAAATCAAAACGAAAATACCTTTTTTATTTTATCATTTGTCCCATAATCATATAGCATAGTGACTACAGGAAACAAATGTGTTCCTTTTGACCCAGTGAGTTTTCTAAAGCAGAGCTGGACCCTAAAGTTCACTACAATCCAACAATACTAACCACAGATAAATTATACAGCACCAGCAGGAAAATGGTAAGTTGACTGAAGGGGCAATGAGCCATGCTTAGTGTCGGAGTTCCAGGGATGAGTTGCTATAACATCAGCTTGCCCCTGTTGATGATGAGTGGATAAAATTGTGGATTAATGCCAAATCTAACACACCCACTGTTGTAAAGTTTGCACTTGGTAGAATAGAAAAAAAATCTATTTTCACTGTCTCTATACAAACACTTTTCATGCTAAGTAAATGGCAAAAAGATGACTTGGGTTATTAAAAAGTTATTCAACTTGTAATAACTACCATTCATTTTTGAATTTTCTTTGTTAATTTTCAGTGGTCAAACAATAAGAGATACTTTCTTCAGCACATTATTAAGCATATGTTTTGTGGATTTTAGAGTCTGTGTGTCTGATTTAAAAGAAAAAGTGCATATTTGTTTACCTAAACCGTATGTGGTCTAAAGACTTGTGTATGTAGGTAACAGTGCTCATGGGAGCATGTCTAGGAGAGTGAAAAAGACTAATTAAATGTGCAACTACCTTTGCAATGCTAAGGGAAGGGTTTTCTCCTGCACTCCTGCCTGCAGGATAGCCAGAGACCTTTGGAACACACTGTATGAACTACTGTAATTTATAGTCATGAGCCAAGGTACTCTGGTGATTCACATTCTCCCATTCAAGCACCTAAAGAGACCCAGGCTAACAATGGAGACACTTAGATTCACACAAGTACCATTTAGTTAACAGACCAGTGTAAGATTATTCTTTTATTTTCAGGACCCATAGCTAAGAATCAAAATTGACAATGGTACTGCATTTGAAGTCACTGAAAGAGTGAACCAATGTTAAATACAGATATTACAAACACCAAACTGTGAAAACAGAATGACAACAGTGTGGCGAGTAGGAAAAAGGCAAGAAAAGATGGTGAAAGAAAGTAGTAAGCAGTATTTGAAGTCTTGTATTATAGAACAGTGTTCTGCCTAATAAGAACCAGTGAAAAATGAAGTAGTTGATAAGAAGAAAGCAGGACTTTAAGAGCACTAATGTGAGAGAAGTTTGAATCAGGAAAGTCTCAGAACTAATTGTTACTGCAGGCTCAGAATGAGCAGATGAACTTTTCATCTGCAAGAGGATGTAGCTGCAGTAAGTATTTTGAAAGGGCAAGAACTTTTTCTTAACCTGAAAAATTTTAAACCCTTATTATCTATAGCATTGTATGAGTGTCAACACCTACAATAAAAAATCATGAATACTGTATTATGTAGTGCATTATTTAAAATATTGCAATTAATACAAGTTTCCATTATTGAGTGGCTATTCACCTTCACTACAGCACTGCAGATGTCTCTGGATTTTCTTATGAAAAATCACTCACCAAATTATTACAAAATAATTTTATTTTATTTATAAATTTGAGGAGCAAGCAGACTCACTAGCTTGACTTGGAAAAATATCAGTGGATCCTCAATTACTGGTTTAAATAGTATAGAAAAAAGTCTATGTGTTCAAGGTTATTTAAGTAATTTGTCTTACAAGAAAAAAATGATTAAAAAGACTTGATCAGCTACTACATGAAGACTGATTTTTTAATAACAGAAAAATATTCTTTTTAAGCTCTTTGCAGGCTCTTTGTTACTCATTAAGTCTACCCTTTAGAATTTTATAGTTAGGTGCCAATTCAAAGCTAATTAAGACACTCTACTAAAGACCCCTCATCAACATAACATTCTAAGAATAATTAATCCTGTGACTATCATTCCTAAGTCACATACATTTAGAGGTCTTCAGAGTTTAAGAAGCTGTCTTTGACAGAATCTGGGAGTAAAACCTTAGTATCTAAAGCACTACTCATAAAGGAAGGAGATCCTTCCTTAGTCTGAACGAGAATGTTTTTGCTACTCGTGGATTGACTGGCATTTTTAATAGAGAAAAGGGACATGCCCAGAGATCATGTTCATTTTCTAAGCTAAATTTTCTTGTTTTATTGGCATCCTCTTCTAAATCAGGAACTTTAATCAGATGTACCAGCACCCCTATTTTCTAAGATAAATTTTGCTAATGGCAATTTTTTAAGGGCTGAATTAACAATAAATAATAAAGCCAGTGATTTTTTTTTTTCCTAGTACATTACTGAACAAAAAAACCACTAATCATCAGTGTGCTGAAGAGTAAACTGGTTGGGAATCTTTGGGGTATCTATTGTTTATCTGTAGGAGTACCTGGGGAGTCACCAGAATGGACGTAATTAATGGTTCTGCATAAGGAGTGAATATAACTCTGTATATTTCCATATGTTTGTTCATTTTTATTATCAATATTGTCATTTTTGACTGGCATCAGCATGAAGAAAAATCAAAGACGCTATATGCAATAGTGTATTAAACTGAAGATGTTAGAGCATGAAGACTCTGATTACTTATATTCTTTCTATACTGTAATTTGTCTTGCAACGTCCACAGTGCCCGAGTTTCAGTCCTGCATCTTCTTATTCAACCAGTTAAGCCATTGAAGATAGTTTGTATTGCTAAACTGGATCAAGAGGATGCCCACTCAATTAAGTATATGGTGAGTTATACTGTCTGAATGGGAAACACAGCAGCTGAGATGCTCGACAGCTGTTCATACTCATCTTTCAGTTACTAATTTCTTCAGCTTAATACAGAAATGCTCTGCCCAGTAATAGAATGAAGGAGGAGAGTAAGTTTGAAATAAGCTTCAGACTCAGCTAAAGTTTGCACTTGCCTGTGAACAGACTGGCAAATGTTGAAACTCCCTGGGCTAAAATTCAAGCTGCAAGTCATTCTTCCACGACTCATTTGAAACTCCGTGAAGGACAGGATTCTTTAAGTCCTACCACAGGCCACAGGCTCCTTGTTTTTTGAAGGTCCGGAGAAATAAGCCATCTGAAAAAGAATTTACTTGCTTGTTTCCAAAGTCCAGTGAAATGAATTAAATACCAGTTGCTAGGTCATATATGTTGTGGGATCAAAACTGGAAGCTGGATACTTAACTGTTGGGGTTTTTTAGTGTAACAAGGTGGTGGAAGGCAGAAAGATTAAGTATGCTGAAAATAGGTTTTTAAAAATCTTCCTGCCTGGTTTACAGAGGACTTGCTCAATACAAAGGTCCTAGAACAACAGATGTGTTTCTAATTGCATTCTTAAAATGAAATGCTTTTATTCAGAGCCTGCAGCACAGGAAATATCCTTCAGCAAAGGGCACCAGCTGCAAAACAATAAGATGAGGTTTAAACATTTATCCAGTGACTGGCAGGTTTTTTGCCCCCTTAGACCGCATAAAGTTCATATTTATTCATGCAAAATGTAAAAGAGGAATTTTAGCTGGTTTGAGTCCTAAAATAAACTAAACCATTTTGACCATTCATATAAGTGGCTTGAAATGAAAGACTGTGGGTACCTGCAGTACAAGCTGTTGTGATTTTTTTAGCAGGTCCTGTTGTGATAGGACAAAGGGTAATGGTTTTAAACTAAAAGAGGGTAGATCCAGGCTAGATATAAGGAAGAAATTTTTTTACAATGAGAGTGGTGAAACACTGGAACAGGTTGCCCAGAGAGGTGGCAGATGCCCCATCCCTGGAAACATTCAAGGTCAGGTTGGATGGGGCTCTGAGCAACCTCATCTAGTTGAAGATGTCATTGCAGGGGAGGTTGGACTAGATGACCTTCCCTGTCCCTTCCAACCCGAACTATTCTATGATTCTATGATTTACATGAACAGTGTACTCCTAGGTAATAAATGTTTCAGTCACCTAAATACTACTGAAAACACTTACTTATCTGGGCAGAATACTTGTTTACAGTGTTGGCAAATTCCACACTCAGACTGGCATTTCATTACAAATTATCTATTTATTTAAAATTTCTTAGTAGGAGCATTTTTAAAAAAGCTTGCCTAAAAAAAAAGGGGTACCATTGACTAGTCTAACACAAGTCTTGAGAACTGAGTAGAGAACTGATCATATGGCTGATGTCTATAATGTTTGATTTTAGACACGTGTACTGGTGGTCAGCATGTTGACCACAGAGTCAGAGTATCTGTTATAAAATATTCTCTTCCACTGACCTGCCTGAACATATCATTTCACTTACTAGTGCCTTGGTTTCTCTTTTCTCACTCAACTGTCTCGCTATTTAAATCCTCAGCTGTAATTTTCAAATGAAATTTCAAACACTGTTGCACTAGTCAGTAGGATGCCTGTGGATCTGAAAATCATTCTCATTTAGACAAAAGGAATGAAAAAAAATCTTCTGCTGACATAAAAAAATAAAAAAAAGAAAAGAAAAGAGAGAGAGAATGTGATATGATGACAATATGAACCTGAAGATAATATTTAACTGGTAGAATAGGACTAAATGGAAGCTACTAACTCTGGAGTAGCAAAAAATCATAGGATAATTAAAAAATGAATTTATGTCTGAACGAAGATAATTCCTGAAAGAGCATTTCAGTTCAAAAATTAAAATAATTCTAAGCTAACAGAGTTATATATCCTGTGCCCACTTCCCATGGCCACTGGAGACCATGTTAATTAATTTTGGGTTAGTTTTAGTAAACAAAACACAGAAAGATGTGTTTCTTTCCTTTTTTCAGTAAGGAAAGGAAAGACTTTTTTTTAAAATAATCATTGCTAGGGGATCTTTAGAAAAAGAAAAAATGAGGCTTCAACAATTTTAAAAAAACACTAGATGGCTGAAACACAGATACCATGAGCTATCATGAGTGGGGAAATTCACTTTTTATTGGAAGAAAACATTCACCTTTGCTATTTTGTTTCATTTGAGAGAAAAATGATAGGAAATATGAGAAACATTGAAACACATACTATGACTCAATTTTTTCTTTTGTTTAGGTGGGAGTTTGTGTGGGTAAAACAAGGAACTGAGAGTCAGTATTCCTGCTTTCTGTTCCCAGTTCCACAGCTGATTAACAGTGTAACACAGATAAACAAAAACCTGGACATTATTTGGATGTATTCTTGCTCAAGATCCTAACAGAAATCTTAGGCAGACCAAGTAATTAAATTTAGGATGATACTGTGACACTTGACTAACTACTTACGCCAATTGACATTTCTCCCTATTTAGACAGTGGTCAGAGTCTAACTTTTTAAATACATCCATGATTCTTACTGACTTTGAACAAAAGCAGCAAAAATATTGGTAGAACTAGACTCTAGAAAAAAATCTAGATACAGAAAATTTACTTTTGTGACTGGTTACTTTTGTGACTGGTTATGTGACAGAGAGAAAATCTTTTGTGCAGATTCTTGGTCTTTCTTGATCATTGTAATAAATACTCTCCTCCAGTTTTTGAAAAGAAAGGATTCTCTATATCAAACAAAACACAAGTTTTCCATTCTGCTAGGATTTCTGCTCCACTGCTTCATGGTCTTTGTTTTACTTTTAGCCTTTCCTGTGTTTTGTGGGAGGCAAAAATCATATGTGATTGAAGTTATTCCTATTGTTATAACTGTTTGAACCAGATGCTGAATTAATTCCTGCAAGAACCAGGTTCTCATGTTTTGTGGAATGCCATGCAGGTTAAGTGACTATTTGTTGTTACTTGGGAAAGTTAGGTATTGTAAACCCAGGCCATAGTTATAATCTAGTCCATTAAAACACACATTATGTAACATCTGATATAATTTCTTCAACTTCAGTGAAGTTCTGTGGCAGGAAACATACTGGTATTACGAAAGCTTTCATTTCTTTTATTGAAGCAGGTTACTTCTTTTTATGGCATCATCAACTTCTCTCCCCCAGCCTTGTTTTCACAGAACTCAGAAGAAAGGAAGTTTATGAGACTGATAAGACAGACAGACAGTACTAAGGCACAGAATCAGTATTTTCATTATTTGCAAAAGTGATATTCTGCCAAAAAGTTAGGATGAAATTTAGATACATATATGTTTTACAGATACAAATTGAGTAGCAAAAATTACATAACAGCAATATTTTGTCTTAAGATATTTCCATATGAACAACTTATTGAGTTTCTTATGCAGACATGTGTAACATACTTCCTAGATTTTCTTAAATACGTATCCATAGAGAATTCAATGGCTAGGAGAGATAGAAATATTGCATAGTTGTTTTCAAGCATTTGTTCCAACAGGAAAGGACCACATGAAGATCTTCTTAAAATTTGCCATTTCTTCATCTGTACAGAATTCCTGCCTCTTGCAACCTCATTTGTGCTTTGTGCCATCAGGGGATTAGAAACTTTTGATTCCTTAAAAAAATTAGGTAAGAGATTTGTGATTTCTGACTCACTGACTTAAAATGATGCATTCCAATATCCATTTTTTGTGAAGCAGATCACAGAAGAATATGAACTCAATTGTATTGTTAGGAAAAAACATTAAGAGATATCAAGTGACATACAGAAATGATTAATTCCATTTTAAAAGTTAGAATACTGTACCTGAGTTTAAAAAGCAAACCAAAACAAAAAAAAAAACCACAAAACAAAAACCACCAACAAAAAAACCAGACAAATTTTAAAAAGAAACCTAATGAACAGATATTGTCACAGTTCTGCAAAAATCATGAGAAAAAGGAAGAATCTCAATTGATAATAGTGCTGAACACCACATCAACTGAGTATAAGATTCCAGGTCAGATAATACGAAATCTTTATACTGCTGAAGCATCAAAGGCTGAATATTTTACCTGGACCAGGCATGAACACTCAATCAAAGAGCAAACAGTGAGCAGTTTTGTGACACATACACATTCCCAATAGTCAGAGGAGTTATGTATGCATGCTCCTCTGTCATTCTCACAATTAAAAAAAACACTTTCAACATTTCATTTTATGCCTGCACATGGTTATCTTGACACTAAATTATGGGAGAAAATGGTGGACAAATGCATGAGACTGGGGAGAGAACAAGTAAAATCTACTATCTCCAAAGAGCAACTTGATGCCAGTGATGTCTTGCACAATGTATTCAGAATAGTCACTGGTGAATAGCTGTAGCCCAAAGCAGTGGTCCTCTCCTGTGACTAGTTAAAAAAAAAATCAACACAATAGTCTATTTTCTAGAAAATATAAACACATTCTATTAATTTAAATTACATTCTGCATGGCATTTTGTTACTTTCAAGGATGAAGCTGGTCTTGTTCAAATACTTCATGGTACCTAATTCACAGGTCTGAAAGAAACTACACAGTTGGTACTTCAGACTATATTCTAACAAAAGAAGAAATTTTTCTTTCAGTAATCCTGGAAACAGTATATGATTGCTCATATCTTTCATCAGAAATTGTTGATGATCGGTAAAAATATTAATACTGTTTTTATAGTTGTTACAGTATTTGCTTTCATGAAGAAGCAGACCACAGTCATGCCTAATTCAAGTATGAGTGTTCTATGCTGGAGCTGTTCATTAATGCAAAAAGATCCTACCTAAATTTGAAAAGATTATTTTTCCTCCACAGTTCCATGCAATTCTAAGTGGAATTTCGTTTTATTTAGTATTATGCACTGAAAACATGTGGGGCTTTCATATTATTGTAAATGTAAAGAGAGAGTCAGTAGATAACAGGAAAATTCTATTGGCACTGTCTTCTGTGTAAGGAATGCAATGTCTAGCTAAAACCACAGTTCCTTGGTACAGGCAACATACCAAGTATGAGCTGGGGGCTGAAATGGAAAAAGTGGATGACAAGGTGTATGAAAATACAGAAAAAAGAACAGCAAAATGAAAAATAAACAAAAAGAAACCCATATTCAGATTCTGTATCTGAGGGCAAAATGTGGGAAAAATGCTGCACTCAAACTGAAGTAAGGCTAATTAGACTCTGTGTGATGGCAGTAGATTGTGTATGTTTGGGGCCTAGAAGTAAAAGGGAAAAAATCAGTTATACGTACAATAAGTTGTCAACAAAAGCGGATGTATTATTCTTGTTATTTCTGAGATACTGCGATCATCTTCATACTCTCTCAGAATTAATGTGCTTACTTGGAGGAACAGAGAGATCATGTCTTTAGCTAGAAATCATCATTCAGGAGGCACTAGGAACAGCAGATTCCTGCATTGCTGTATGGACCAAGAGACAACCTAAAACAGGGAGGCGGCTTGGGCACAACTACCAAGCACATGATTGCAAATCAACCACTGTCACATATCACTCTGGCATAAAGCAGTTTAAACTACAGTGCAAATATGTTTGCTAACACAAATTCACTTTTGAAATCTTGTGCATTTAGAGCAAAGATTGCAGGGTTTGATGAAGCTTTCTTAGCATTAGAAGTTACTGGGATATTGGCTAATACATTCTGCATTATTACTTTTCCGTTACGATGTTAGCTTTGAATCAATGGTGCTTAAACCAGTTTAGGATTGGTCCTTGTTTTATTTCCAGGAGCTGTACTTAAAATAATTCATATTTATAGTTGTAATATTTAATTTCCAGTTATTATTAGTGAAGGCAAATTAGATTTGCTCGTAGCTTTCACAGTCCTTTACAGGAACCTATACTTCTATGACTTCCTACAGGAGTATTTCTGAGTATTTTATGAAAAAGAAAATGTTTCAATAATGTTTATTCTGTACCTACATTTATTTACTTTTGTGATCTGGATCAGGTTTCATTTCAGCACTTTGTCAGTTTCCTTTTTTTGGTAATGCTTATTTGTGCCTTTCCCTGCCCTGCCCTGCTGACTATAAGCTTCAGTCGTCTGCTGTTGTGTCTTTTGCAGTTGTTATTTTTCTTTCACTGTCCTAACTCTTTGTGCCTCACTACATTCTCTTTTTCTTTCTTTGCTTCAACTATCTCTCTTTGGTTGAGCTCTTAGTTCTCTTTTAATTTAACTGTGGATATTTTTCAGAATAATCAAAGGGATGACATTCCACATGCTATATAATGTATTCTAGGT
>VFFE01009229.1:1952737-1998695 GCA_008921705.1 Burhinus oedicnemus
CCTCTCTCCTCTCATCTCCTCTCCTCTCCTCTCCTCTCCTCTCCTCTCCTCTCCTCTCCTTCTTCTATATCAAAAATAAAGAGAAATCACCACTAGTTATTTTAAAATATACACTGAATCTTCTTCAGCAAGTGAAAATTGTTTAAATTTGTTCTGATTTAGTTTGTATGTCCAACTATGCTTTTCTATGGGTTTCTCTGAAGAATTGTGCCTATCCTTATAAGAGACTTAAAAAGATATATGAGGCAGTTGGTAAATTCTGCACAGATATCTGTATGCATTTCTATGAATATGCATGTATACGTTATTGTTATTATTTTCCTATTTATCACAACACTCAGTGAAAAACAAAATCTGTGAGAAAACTCATTTCTATTGCCTCACTGTCCTGTCTTGAAGTGTTTATGATTAGGATGGAAAAGAGAAGGTGACCATAGTTAATATTAATTATAAGTAGCTCACAATTACTTTGATCATTATCGTGTGTCTGTATGCCTGGAGATTTTTAGACACTTTCTTACTTTTGGAGTCCATAAGCCATGGGCAAATGTGTTACCTAATTAGAAACAGTGTGCCTGATTTTTCATTATAGCATTTGATCTCTCAAATAATGTCTCAGCTCACTCCAGCCATGGGAGATAACCTTTAGTTTGTTGCTGAGCTTTGTGGAACTGAAGAGTATGGGTTCTAGCCTACAGTCTCTGAGTGTGTACCCAATTTAAATTATAACTAAATCTGTTTTCTGAAAGGTGTAGATTCATTGTAATACTTTCACATCTCCACTGGGCTTGTTGCTGTCAATGCTTGTACTAGTCATAAGATGATACCCCTAGGAATAGAAAAAAATCAGACATACTTAAATTCACCTAGTGTATATTGCCAAGTGTGAGACAGTGTCAAAGCGTTAGAGCAGGTCATTTATTTAAAATGAAATGCTTTGGCTATTGATACTTTGATGGCGCGTATGTCCTAGAAAAAAAAAACAAACCTGCGATCATTCAAAGTTTAGGTGAATATGAACAAGCATCCATATCTAATGGTTTGTATGGAAAAACACTAGACAAATATCTACCTTGTATAAATTTAAAATAAACTCCACTACATTATGTTAAATAACCAAGACGGTACACAAAGGTCCATATTAAAGACTTATATTCAGGGGTCTCGATGTAAATTTCTTCTACAGAGACCTTAATGTCATACACAATTTTATTTCTCACTTTGAGAGAAAAGAAAATGAGTTTTGAATTGATTTTGGGTAACAACATTCAGTGTTTTGTTACTGCTGGTGCTGCTAAACAGACTGAAAGCCTGGATTCAGTCTGTTATTTGTGTATGTATCTCAACCCACAAAACCCTCAAGGGCTTTCTGCATATTTGATTTTAAATACTCAGCATTTATAAAATATATGAAATATAATACAAAAGGAATATAGATATTTAAGATAAACAAGCTTCATAGCTAAATTCAAGAGATGAAATTTCACATCAGAGGTTTGGAGCAGCAGCCTAACATATGGTAATTATATGAAGTGAACTATATAAAATTCACAGGTTTTAAGAGGTCAGGAAGGGAATGTGAATGGTAAGCACTTATAAATAAGGTTGAATTTTGAATGGCTCAACTCCTGTTTAGGCATTTAGTTAGTTTTCTATATTAACTAAAGGAAAAGGTAACGAGTGAAAAGCTGTTAGACTTTGCCAACACCTCTGTGATTTTAGAAAGTTTTATAGCATATGCCAGTTTTATTAGGACCCTAAGAAGGGCTGCACTGGCCTAGGCATTTATCCATTTATTCCCAGAGGAAAATGTGAGAGAGGCAGTGGAAAACTGGTGCCCTGAAATAGGTATTTATTTCTTTGGATTTACTTAGGACAGAATAAGTTACATGAGGTAATAAGGGAAAAGAAAGAAAACCTTAGCGAAGTGTAAGCAAGACAGGGATGGATGTGACAAGAAAGGGCAAGATTATAGCAAACAAACAAACACTGCAGAGCAGACAAATTGTAGACAATTCTCTGAAAGCCAAAAGCTCTCAAATTGGCCATTGTGGCATATTCTTTTTTTGCCTTTCAGATTGAGGATCTAACTGTTTTTGTAGCTCTTTTTTCTTCTAATTTTTTTCTTCCCCATAATTTATGTTTAGCATCTTGTATGAAGTAAAATAAACCTTTCAATCTGTGTTTCTTGGGAAAATACAATTCCTCTGAATTTTAAAATTAAAGACCACTGCTTCTTACAAATGAGGCTAATAGTTTTGTGCTTGTGACATAAGTGATAAGGTATTGCAAAGACTATTAGGTGTCCTAGAGTATTAGGATTACACTGCACATTTTACCCTTAGGGTATTAACAGAATTTTAAAATATTTTACCCCATAAATCAAAAATGGTATTCGAATTTCTACACGTACTGAACATATCCATTATCATATTTTTCTGCTTTGCAAATAATTGCCCTGTATAACACGCAGAGTTGATGGAAACAAACAAACTGCTGATGTTTGCCTTTTCTATATAACCACTTTCCCAGTCCTTCTCTTCCTACTACTCTATTTTGCCTGTTTTTCAGGCTCAAGTCTTATAGTTGCTATACTAATACATCTGCCTCCATTTATACAACACTTCTAAAATTTTTAAGAAAACAATATTCTTTTAATTTTCGCTGCTTTTCATTTCTACAAAGGGCACAGAATAAGTAATCTGTTCCACTTCCACTCAAAATGCTAAACAAGCTGCTACTCACATTAGGTGTGAGCAGAGATATATAGCAGAAATATAACTGCTTCTGCACTTTGCTTTTGTAAGCATTTAAATATCTTTTCATAGAAGATGTAACAATCTAAATAAGTTAGCACATATGAGATGCTGCTAAGACAGTTGTACTTGTCTCTGAATTACAAAGTTCTGTTTATTGATAAATGAAGACCCACCCTTTCTGAATCTTTGTTTTTATTTGAAGTATATATTTTGAGATCAGTTTCTAAGCGATTTAATACATGGATTCAAACTTTGGCTGGTAGGATTGGTTATTTTTATGTAACCATTTTGTTTAGAGTTTTTTTCTTGTTTGTGAAAAAATACAGGTGCTCTGAACAGAGAAAGAAAACTTGACAGAATTCCTTAATGAATGTAGTGTGTATTTCATTGAAATGTACTGCTGTACCTAGTGAGTGCTCTATTAAGTGAATGAAATACTCACTGATGGCAATCAGACTTTCATTATAGTTACTTGGGTTTATAAAACCTGTGCAAACAAATTACTATATGCAAAGCCATGATGCAATTTATTTAAGTCTTTCTGAATCTCTGACTTTTAGGTTTTTATGGACTTATGATTGATACTGCTGCATTGTGACTGATTCTGAAGCCCCAATAGCATCCTGGCAAGAAGTAAACTACGTCCTTGTGCCCAGCTAGAAACTCCTTACTCCTCTCAGTAAAGCTTGACTAATATTAAAGAAGATCTAAGTTTTTAATATTGAAGAAAAGTTGATATATCTAAATCTTAAATTGTTAGTAAGTTTTTTTAGGATGCAAACTATCTCACACACTCTTTGCTGGTAGGCCTTGTCTTAAGTTCTGTCCTGTGACAGAATAACTATCACGGATCTTGAGAAATGAGAAAAGAAGTGAAAATAAGGAACTTTTCTAAATATCAGTTCAGAGCAAAATCATTATATTGCCACTTTTGGTTTTATTATTGAATTATACTTTCAGCAGTGAATTTTATTTTTTTTTTCCTCTTGTTAAGATTAAGGACAGTTTCTGGCTTAGAATATCTGGAAACAAATTTTATTTCTATCCTGAATGTATTCTCTCCAGTACATTTCCTGTGACAATTATATTTAGTGGTATGATTTTATTGAATGGGAATAACTCAAATATTCTGGCTATGGTGTAACTCGAGAATGGTGTGATTAGTGTATATTAGTATGTATAATAAAAACATAGCTGGAGAAATAATGTTATTAGTGCTGCAAAGGGACCTGTGCAAATGGAAAATAGACAAATCTCTCTTTAAAGCCGGGGATTTATATATTACTCACGTGCCCTTAGTGTCTGAACTAAATTCCTATGGATCTTGGCTTTCTGAATGGATTTCACACAGTTAATGCTGCCCAGTCAGCAGTCATGCATGTCATGTAGCATGAGAGAGTGGTGAGCGCAATGAACAGAGCCAAAATTGATCATCTGCACAGGGTGTCTCTCCTTTCCATGTGGATTTTTGAGACAATAAATACAAGCCCATTGAAGTTCTGTCTCTGTTCATATGTAAGATACTTTCACTTGTTCTAAGTCAGCTCCTGGACAGGGCAATTCTCTTAAACAAATCATGCTGTTTCTAGCCATCAGTAGGAGGAAGCACAAGGTACATCTAAAATCAATGCTGTCTTTAGAAAACCTGATAAATACATTTGAAACTGATTAGAGCAAAATAATAAGAACCTCTGGTTGTCAGGAAAACTAAGCAGTTTGACAGTAAGGTTTTTATGGCCAGAAAGGTAGCTGTCTTTCAAACCTTAATGCTATAAATTGTGACTTATTGGAATACTTAACCATAATGTCTCAAGAGAAAGATTGCAACTGTGAATATGTTTTCATAAATATTGAAAGATTGCCTTTTGTTAACTCAGTAGCTCCATTAAACTGGGGACTACAAAACGAGAGTTACTTGCTTACCCATTTACTAACAAATGTAGCAATTTAATAGTTATAATGCTTTTACATAAGTAAAAGGCTTAAATAACTCATTTACATAGGTTTCAAATCTTGATTCTGCTAAACCCATAATCGGTCTGTTATAAAAACTGTTCTGAGCCCCGAATGACATATGCCATGAGCTGTATACATGGTAGCATTTCTAATGAACTTTTGGTGAAGGGCATGTAGACATCATTCAGCACATTACTAAAAAAAAAAAAGAAAATGTCAAACAGCATTTATGATTTACTGAGTGATTTAAAGACAGATTTAGGGTTTGGGTTTTTTACTTCTTCTTCCTCTTTGCTTTTGGAAAATGGGGATTTTTGGTGCATTTTAACCTGATTTTTTTGAAGGAAATGAAGTTTTATGACTAAGTGAAAGAGGTAAATAGCATGGTCTTCTTCCCTTACACCACCCAGACACCCACAAAAAATTCTTGAATCTGTTGGTGAGTGCTGACCATGTTTGTCAAAGAGACAGCAGTCAAAAACTTGTATTTCTTCTAGCATGGGGAAGTTGATTGCTGGACAGAAGATAGATATGATGGCTAGTTCATAAGTTCATACTTAACTCTTAAGTTAGCTAAAGCATATACTTCACAGTTGCTTATCAAGATGAATATGATTGGTACAGAAGAGATAAGGCAAAACTTGTGAAGTGTATATAGGAGTGAACTGGGAAGAAAGTGCTTGGAAGAACACAGGGAAACAAACCTACAGGAAAACCAAGTTTTGTTCATTCTGCTAATGCAGAGGAATAACTCTGTCTCTTTTTAACCATGAAGAAGTATAAATAGCCTTTCAAAATATGTATTCAGAAACGCCAGAGGTGAGCCAAGTATGCATGATGCTGTTTCTAGAATCATCGAATCATAGAATCATAGAATAGTTCGGGTTGGAAGGGACTTTTAAGGGTCATCTAGTCCGACCCCCCCACAGTAAACAGGGACATCTTTAGCTAGATCAGGTTGCTCAGAGCCTCATCAAGCCTGGCCTTGAATGTCTCCAGGGATGGGGCATCTACCACCTCTCTGGGCAACCTGTTCAGTGTTTCACCACCCTCATTGTAAAGAACTTCATCCTAATGTCTAATCTAAACCTACCCTGCTCTAGTTTAAAATCATTGCCCCTCATCCTATCGCTACATGCCCTTGCAAACAGCCCCTCCCCAGCTTTCTTGTAGGCCCCCTTCAGGTACTGGAAGGCCGCTATAAGGTCTCTCCGGAGCCTTCTCTTCTCCAGGCTGAACAACTATCCTCTGGTTAGCTGAGAATCAGGATAAGCTTTGGCATTAGGTTTTTACCTCCCATGAGAGGAAGGTAAATGTTTCTTTAGACAAACATTGCAGGCACCAAAAAGTCCGATTTACTATGGGAGATGAGAATTTATCCAATTGCTATTTAAAAGTGGAGGTGGGAGGACAGAGGATTGTTTTCCTGTCATCACTGATAAAGGAAAAAGTAGGACCAAAGACTAGGAAAAGTGAAGCATAAAACTCCAGAGATTACAATCTAAACTTAAAAACTTTTTATTTTCATTTGATTTTACATTACTAAGGAACAATACAGCTGTATCAAAGCAGCTATATTGTTCCTCCATAGTTTAGTTTTATTATTTCCTTCCTTCTAAGTTCTCTGTAAGAAAAAGGAAAACCTTTTGGAAATGGAGAGCTATGCTGAAAAAGCAAATCCTTAATTATTTTTCTGCTGCTTATAACCCAGTTGTTCTAACAAGAGTGGAAATATGCTCCCTAGGTCTATTGGGCTAATCCATAGCTTAATCCGTACATGAATTTTTAGATGGATATGTTGTCATGGATTTAGAAAATAATTTTAAACAATATGTCTTTATAAACATAATTATTTACAGAATTATCATACTATTTACCATTATTAATCTTGATTTTTAAAGTGGATTTTTCTTTTTGGTAATGTAGACAAAGTGACTGAGAAAATAGTTATGAAACATAATCAAGTACATTTTGGTTTCTTTGGTCTTAGGCAGGTACATCAGCCCCTTTAAAAAATGCATAGAGATCTACTGACTCCTGAAGACAAATTTGTTTGAGATAACCTTTCATGTCATGAGGGCTAAAACAAAGAGTACTAGGACTTTAGTCCTAGTACTTTTATCATATTAGCTTTTGGCCCCATTCCACATCTGCTACAAAAAGGTGAATTCTCTCACAGTGCGGAGCCATTTAACATGTATACTGACACCATCACTTCCTGTAGAATACCATATATATAGTATAAAGGACCAGATGACCATTAAATCACATAGTCTTGATGGACTTTGTATAGCTCTAGCCAGTTATCTCTATATTACTGTGTTCAACTAGAACATCTTTGGAAGACGTCTATTATCAACTTGAAACTTCAAGAACAGATAATTTACCACCTTAGAAGTTAGTTTCAATGGTAATTTCATATCTATTTATTCATATAGCATGAGGTCATGACAGAACTAACTGCATCTTTACAGAGTTTTAAGTTGTTTATTGCCTTGGTTTTTAGACAACACAGCAACAGATATTTGGTTTTGCTTGCTTATTGTATTACAGTGTTCAGGCTGAATTGGAAATAAAAATCATCCAGAATATTTCTGTCTTTGTCAGCCACAGATAAAGTGAAAGCGTATTTACCTGTAGAGTATACAAATATGTTTATACAATATCTGAAAGACATAACTTATTAGAGAATGTAAGCCTTCCATTTTGCTTTAACTAATTTGTTAAGCTTAATGTTAAAAATGTATATTTGTCTTAGTTATCTATATTCATCGTAGTTATTGGAATTTAACTATCTTGGAGTATTTTTAATGGGAGCCTTTTGCAATGAAAGCTTAGAAAGCTAAGAACAATTTTCTCAGATCTCAAGATAACCAGAAAGAACATCTTTTTAAAAACAAAATCTAATCAGTAACATATCATACATTTAAAGACTTAATATTTAATAAGGAAATGACCCCAATGACAGTTGGATGGTGTCACATTTGGAAATTGCAGTTCTTTAGACATTTTTGAAGCAGATTTTAATTTTCTGTTAAATTTAATGAATGTAAAAAACACTATTTCAGAAAACAGGTTGGGTTTTTTGGTTGTTTTTGTTTTAATTCAGTCACATGTATTAAATGTATTAAATAAATGTATTAAATAAATGGGCATTACTATATCAAAGTATAGTAACATGCCTACAAAGATACTGAACTAAAAAAGAGGGCACATTCAATAATTTCAAAACACTGAGCAGTCTGAAAGACATAGATTTTCTTCATTTAGAAACTTTCGAGAAGGGAGGGAGCTGTGAGTGTCCCTGAACTAAATGTTTCATAATTTCTAACTATTCTTGTCCTCACCTTTGCAACATTTATTGCAGGTTGTATTTCTACAAGCAGGATACTTGAGAAGAAAATAGATACATAGGAGCATCAAGCAAAAAACATTTTTCTTATTGAGAAAATATCATAAGATGGGAACTTCAAGATAAGGATTGTTGGCAAGAAAAATTTGTCAAGCAGTCCCAAGAATTTGGAGTATTTTTTTTCTTGTAATGATTTAAAAAGTTACTCAAATGCTTTGTGGCTCAAAAGAGCAATTATGTTAAATACAATGGTTTTTGCCCATGGAAACTCCAGCCTCATCTTGAGTCTAGATGGCATAAATAGGACATGCAGAATGAAAGTACATTGAATGAAGTACTTTGCTTGTCATTTGTGTCTTGTGATTTCCAGAAAAGCTGACAACCTTCCAAAAATCCTAATTTTAATGAGGCAAATCTTGAGAGACACTGTGACAGTACAAAACAAAGACCCACATCTCTGAGTTTAAAGAGAAAAGAGTTAATTGCTAAAAGGGTATCCAAATGTTGTTGAACATTGGAATTTTACAGTATTGCTGCTGTCTTGCTGTAGATATTTTTGTTTATTTGTTTGAACTAGATGTTTTCATCAGAAATTCTGTTTAATTGCATATTTTGTGTTCCATTATTAAGATTATTTTTTGTCTTTGTAGTGGAATTGTCAACCCACTACAGTCTAAGATAATAAATTATAACACCCAGGACTAACTTTTGTGAAGAAAAAACAAAAAATCTTTTTCAAAATTAAAATTATTTTTCACTCTGAAAATAAGTGAGATTTTACTATATGTGGTATTTCTATCAAAACTCTTTTTCTGTCCTTCGGTATTTCTTATCTTTATTCCTTTGTTAGCCATTTTCACAAGAACAAAGTGAAAGCTGATATATGCAGAGCATGTCTTCTGTGTCAGTAACTTCTGTTTATATGGGGGTGGGAAACTAAAACGTCATCCATAAGATTATTAAAAGTCATCTTGATTAATATACAATGTATGAGGTATTTAAATTAGATTAATAATAAGGAAAAAAAAGTCACACAAGGAATCAAATACACTGGTATTCTAAAATGACTTTTTTCTGCTTTCTGAGATCTTACCTCCTGTCATAAAGCTTTATGGTATTTTGTTGTTCTTGATCCTTTATAGTCATATAGTGGGCAAAAAAAATATACTTGAAAGTTTTAGCTTGCACTTTTGATGACAGCATTTTGAAAAAATGATAGCTTCTATTTCAAATAACTGTAAGTTCTTTGGCTAGGAATGAATTATAATATACGTATATGTACAAATTACTGAATTAATTTGTTCTAGTATATTTAGTTTAACCTTTAAAGGCAAAAAACCTCATAGTTTATTTGTCTCCAATTTTTTTAATGAAATGTAATTCTAATAAATTTTGATTAGGTAACTCTGACCAATAGTGTTTCCAGTGACATCATTCATTCATTATGTAGTTTTCTCTGAAAACCTGAGGAAAGGATGTTTGAAGTTTTCCTACATTGTTTTATTGACACACTTTCTATTTCAAATGGATGTCTTATTTCAGAATTGAACTAGATTTATTTGTATCCTTTATAAAGAGGTAGAGAAATGGCCAAAAATGAAAACCAAGGGTAAAATTAACCAGCCTTCCCTCTGTCTTACCCTGCATACTTTGTAGTTTCCAGTACATTATTTTTCCAAAGACTATGTAAATCCTGAAGATATCTGTAACAGAAGTTGCCCAGATCTGTATTGTAGAGCAGGGAGCAGGGAGATCAACAGGACAATCATTGTAAATTCAGGAAATAAAAGTTATTATCTATGGAATTCTATCACTAATAGGACATTAGTTTACACTTCCACTTTTCTTGAACAATTTTTTTCTGAGATCTGTTTGTATTTTCCTTTCTCAATACAAAACATTGAACTGCTTTCAGAGTATTGTTTTTCTTTTTCCCTTGTTCACTTTTTTACCTCCCTGCTGACAGGTTAATCAGGTTACTTACACTAGCTGTGTAAGCATCACATTCTATTTGACTATGTGCAGGCTCCTGCAAATACTTAAACTGGAATTTTCAAAAGTGCTCAGAATTAACCTTAATCCTTTTCTGAAACTAACAGACAAATCTCAGTGGTGTCCAATGGACCAGATTTAGGCCAAACTTCCCAGAATTTCTGAATAAAAGATTCTTGATATTGAGCATGTTTAGAAGCCTAATATCATATTAGAATTTCTCTGTCGATACAGCGTTTGGTTTATATAGGTCCTTCCATGCCAGTAACACAATGTCGATTCTTACTCTATTTGCCTTGGAGAGATTGACTGTCTGTGGCAATTTTCACTTTGCTGCACACCTAGCTTGTCTGTTTCCCTAAATATACAGCAAAGTGAATCTTACCAAACCAAGTCAGTTTTACTTGGAATATCAATATCTTGAAGGAGAAAGAGGTAGAAAACTGCCTAGGCAGTGAGCTAAAACAACTTCGGGCAGTAGAAGTAGGTTTGTAGAGATTAAGAGGAAAAATCGCTCTCTCAGCTAACTTGGTAAAAGTGTGTTTGCAAGTTCTAATGTGGGGTTTACAAAAGTACCCTACCTCTCATTTCTCTTCCTCTCAACTTTTAAACATTACTACAAGTAAAGGAATCTTAAAACTAGACTATAAAAATGACATCAGAGGAAAATATCCCAGTAAATGAAACTCATTCTCTTTATCGCCTGAGTTCCAAAAGCATGCAGTGTCTAAAATCACAACTCACAGGTATCATTGCCAAGTACCACTTCACAATGTGCTGGAAAACTTCTGCAAATATCTAGATGTTAGGTGTAAGCTATCACATAGGTGTCTGCTGTGACAAAAAGTCTGTGTGATCGAGACCAGGAAATTTTCATGCTACTCTTGCCTATTCAAAGAAACCTCTTTAAAATGTGTACGTTTTATTTTACAGTCCCTACAGGATTTTTTTTACTGTAAAAACCCCAGAAATGTTGGGTCATACTTAATCCCTATTTTGCTCTCAGATTTTTAAAACTGTGACTAAATTAACCTAAAACTAAATTTATAAGGAAGGGTAGCTGAAGTGTTACAAAATCTTTAGAAATTTTAAGAAAATGAAATCACTCCAGAAGGCAGATGTTATATGTAAAGCTGAAAAACCAAGATGTGCAGAAGGGAAAGATTCAAGAAATTGAAAATATGACATGATATTGAATGCTGTCATATTGCATTAGGATTACACAAATATTACTGATGTATTTTCATAACAATGATTTAATTGACTTTATTTCTAATAGAACCTGATAGAGTATAACTTTTCTTAATTACCATTTTTTACACAAAATTGCCTAGGAAGTGACCAAAACTGTCAAAATTTTTATTTTTTTTCCCCCAAAGATGGGAAGAGAGGCTGTTTTCTAGAATAAATTAACACACTTCCTAATCTGGAGAGTTAGGACTGGAATCAGTTTGTTTGTGAGCATTTTGTGACAGTCTAATTATAGAACAAAATTAAGAAAAAAATTATACTCATTCTTGTCCATTTTACATTTTTATAATGCATCTGCATTTATAATATCCAGAGAATGTGAGCACTTTTATCATAATAGTGGAACGCTGTAGGTATGATTTATGATTATTTGTTTACCTTCAGTAATTTCTTAGGAAATTTGTTTGGTTTGCAAGCTAATCAATGGTTTTTCTAACATCCAGCACTGAAAATTCATACAAAAACAGAAAATAAGATTCCATTTTTTCTTATGTAAACAAGGACTTCATCATTTGAACTTATCTAACAAGTCAGCTGGTAATATCTGATGCAGGACAGATTCCAGTTCACTCTTCCAGGGAGTCTATATCTCCTGTTCTGTCATGAATGAAGTTCAGAGCAATTTGGAACCTAATACATTTTTGCTCGTTTCAGGTAAACTGTTGGCATGGATGTAGCAACCAGGTTGCATTACTTGTGGGGGTATGTGATTTTTAATTCGGCAATGTTTTTCTTTTGCCACTATCATAACAGAATCTGAAATCTGGAGGGCAACAGTTAGTTAAAAGCAATTGTAATGTGACAGAAGTGATTTAAGAGAGCAAACATATCCCTGGTTTATGGTTGGAGTACTGAACTATGCTTGTCATCTAGTACTAAACGGATTAAGCTCTATGGTTGAAAGTTTTCAGATCTTGAAGTGCTCTTGAATTCCCAGGTAAGCTGGTAATTCAACTTTCTCATTGTGGTATAGCTTGACCTTCAAGAAAATTCTATTTGATCCAATCCTGTTCACTGGAATTGTTTACTGGTTGTTGTGACAATTTCTGTATTTTCTGTATTTTCCAACTATGAAATCCCCCAAAAGAGAAGGAAAATCCCAAAGCTTGACTCTTGGTGAATCCAATTAACACAACTCATTCCAGAAGTGATTTGTATTCATTCAGTCATGGTAATGATACCACATTTGTGTTCTCTTTGGCATCATGAATGACATCCCTTCTCAGTGATCCAGGACGAGAAACCTATATTTTTAATACAGAAGAAGTGATGTGTTTCTTAAAATAGATGTCAAAGACGATGGTTCCACATCCCATGTATTTCATGCCGCTTACCATACAGGTGTTCAATTCCTTTGTTAATCTATTAAATTTGAGGGATACTAAAGGGTGGCTTTTCATTCCACAAGTTTATCTTCTACTGTCTTCAGTTTTTGTCCTGAGTTTAAACAGTCTCAGCTGTGTCCCGTACCTTGAAAGGAATTCCTCCCTCCCTCCCTCCCTCCTTCCTTCCTTCCTTCCTTCCTTCCTTCCTTCCTTCCTTCCTTCCTTCCTTCCTTCCTTCCTTCCTGTCTCACAGGGACACTGTTATGACAGAAAACATGGTCAGATCCTGGGATTAACTCTCCCTCTCTTTCCTTCCCAATACTCCCTTTGTGTATTTTCCTGACCACTCTGAATACCATATAAGCCCAGAAGAAAATGACATTAGGTAAAATAGCAACAAGCTCTGCACATGCTCTTTAATTTATGAAAATGGAGATCTGGTGGTTGCTAAGGAAACAAAACCCCACCACTTTCACTATGTACCTGTGGGATTATCAAGTCATTATAGACCAGAAAATGAGATTAATATAAATATTTCAGTAATGTGATACGAATTTTTCAGCCTTTTTTTTCTGGAATGCTTTGAATGTATCGCTGTTGGGATTTTTAATACTGAGATCCACTTTGCCACAAAAACATCTCTGATATATGTTGACCAGCCTTTTGATAAATATCCATACAGATTTATTAGTGCATTTTTTTAATGTTGATGCCAACATGGAGTACATTATGCTTCACTTCCAATTATACAGTGAAAGCTCATGAATCTCCCATGAAGCAGTGGGAGGTCTATCAGAGATACTAGAGTAAAACCTTCAGGACTGTTTTTTTTGCTTCTGTTCTGTTACTACATAGGGAAATGGGCTATTTAGCAAGTATTAAGAATTGTTCTAATTTGTAACTTTCTTTCAAAAGAAATTACAGAGATATACAGCCATGCTGGTTTAGATGGGGATCTTTTTAGCTCCGAACAAGTTCCACTCTTGCCTGCTTCAGAAAACTCTTATTAAGAGTCTGGTGACACTGAGTTTGTCCTCTTAAGGGAGTTTTGGATACTAGTAAACCACTTACCAAGGGAAAGGGCTGACATACAGTGATATACAATCCTCATTTCTTAGATAATCATATATAAGGGACCTATTTATGAGCTATCAGGATTACATAAATGCATCTCTTTAAACAAATACTTATGTCAAATGAGTGAGAGACTCAGAAGAGATACCTACCTTACCAATTTTGAACACAAATTAGCCATTAAATGTTCCACTAAGTTAATATTACGAGTAACAGACTTCACGTTCAAAGTTTTTACCTTCTCCCCCCCCACCACCCCCAAGTTCTTTGCTGGTATCTAACTACTTCTACAAACCATAATTTCCAAATAATTTAATGAATTTTGTTCCAAATTGAAACACCTAATATTTCCTTTCTGATATTATAATGAAAAAGAAACAGGTTTGTTAAAACATGCTAAACATGCATCCAACATGCAAAACATGACAAACGAATCTATTGCTTTCACTATACATGTGAAAGACCATCTCTTTATTATAGTAAAAAAGCAACAATTTATTTTAAGTATATCCATTGAACTAGAAAACTACGTTTTGACATACTTTGGAGTCTAAATGCAATAAATACTTGTCCATCACTTCAGCAGATTTTAAGACTAAACCACAACAATTACTCTAAAGCACAGCGGCCTACTTAAAACACAAAAGGGGAACCTGTTCTTCACAATGCACCAAAGTTTTCCTTTTAACCAATGACAACTGATTAAGCTTAATTTTTCCAAGATTGCAAACTTAGGTTTGTAATTTTGTTACTTTTTGTTCTGTTTTTACGTTTTTTTCATTGCATGCAGATGCCTCTTATTTTTCTGAGCAATGAAACAAACAAAAGCTAAGTCAAAGAAAGACCTTGAAGGTGCTGCAGAGTTAATAAGCAGATATATATCTTCTGTGTGTGAAACAACCGTATAAACCTTACGGATTTCATTTCAATATATATGAGGGGCCAAATTCTATTATCTGTATTAAAAGCAACATCCTGTTGATGTCAGCTGAAACTCTTGTTCCTGAACTGTGTTTTGGACCTACCTCAGAACAAATATGACTTAAAAAGTCAATGGCTTTATCAGATAAACTCAAAATTCCGATAGAAACAATTTCTGAAAAAAGTAACAATTAATTTCTGATTTTAAAAAGAAGTTAAAACCTTGAAAAGTATGATCTCAATTTTTCCATTCTGTGCCTTTTCCTTTGGGTAGAAATAATCTAAAACTCATTCCAAAGTCATAACAATCTATCTCCTTTTCACCTCAATCTATATTAAATAAAGATACAGGTGAATACTAGAATTGATTTCCTAATGTATTCTTCTGTGCTCCATAAATCTGAATGCACTGAAATTCTCGGCTCAGATAGTATAACCTTATCCAGAGAAATTCTACAAGTTAATGACAAACTGGTACACTTTTTAGATAAAAGAATTTAAGTGTTTTCATTTATTTTTCTTTCTATTTATTGAGGGAATCTTTAAGCTTGCAATATAAACACTAAATAACATTCATAAATTAACAGTGTGTATCACATTCATTCAAAGAATCACATTTTACTGTTTTAAAATCCATTGTAGTCAATGCAGAGATTTCACAATTTATCAGTTTATGAGAATCATGTAAACTGCTTCATAATTTCCCCCCACAGTTGAAAGACACCGAAGTCTACATGTGTCCACTTTGTTGGCTTCTATGCTATGACTGTTAGAGACCAGCTCCATTGGCTTTTGAATCTATAGTTCAAGAACATTGGCTGTGGCAAGATAAAAAAAATCAGCTTCTCAAATCACAGCAGTATCTGAAAATGAGAATATTCAGTATGAACTTAACAGTTAAATGTCTTAGAATACTGTCATGTCCAAAGACTTTCTGGAAAAGATCCTGCTGACTGTAGAAATATAGCTGAAACAATATCTCTCTTTGGAATTACTATAACAATTTCACTTGGTTATTTCAAATTTACATACAAAGTACTGAAAATCTAACATCAATGTACCTGTCCTCCTCTAAATTTCAGACTTTTGATCAAGGTCAAACAGAAAATGCAACTTATCAAAACACAGGATAAGGCCAACTTTTTGCCCCTGCAACTAGCCAAAAAGTACTTATTACACTAGCTATACAAATCACAGAGGATTTATTAGAATGTCAGATTTATCCCTAGAGGGCCATAATTTGAAAGGATTAAGAATGTACCTTAATATAACCAATTTTCTTCTTTATTTTGTTCATTGGCTCCAAGATATCTAGTCCAAATCAAGCTCCCAGTGCTAACCTAAAAGGCACCAGAGGACTACATCAAATTTGTTTGAAAAGAGCTTATCTTGGAGATACTCTTATTGGGTCTTGAAGTTAGCATGGCCGAACTGAACTAGACATGAGCTAAATTTTCATCAGAGAGGTATATCAGAAAGTGATCTATTCTCAGTAGTTTCATAGACCCACTATCAAAAAGTAATTAAAACTAGTCATTAATTAATGGAATATACTGCATCTGCTCAATATTTTGTGAGTCAAATACCCATGACCTAAAGGACATGGCGAAATCGTATGGGCAAAATGGTCAGAAGACTTAATATTTTTGTAGAAGTGATGGAGAAGACTGAAGATTATTTATCTCAAAAAGCAGATGAGTAAGAATGGGCAGGGTAAATGCACAATGATAAATAGTATAGAGAAGGTAGATAAAAAAAAAATTATAAAACCCCAGAAAGACACAAAAAATTGAGGTGCCAACTATAAACCCTGGTATGATATACTCTGGTCCCAAGTCATGTGAAAGTCTGTGGAACTCTTTGGTGCATTCTGATTACTGAAAATGAAAATTAGCAAGATTTAAATACGCACTTGGCAGTTTGAAAGAATATTTGATACTATTGGGAATAACAAGCAGAAGGGAAGGGTGCATTTTCCTATTTTTTAACTTCCTCTGCATTCTCTAAAAGCATCTGTCTAGAGCCCAACATATAGACGGGCAATGGATACAATTGCTACATGAACAACATCAGAAGCCTTCCAATCCAACATGCTGTCTGCAACAATGACTACCAATAGATGATTCAGAGGAGATGCAAAAAACCTTATCTAATCACAAGAAGTTAATATGAGTAAAAAAGTTTTAATATGATAGTTATGTGTATATATATTTGAACATACATTTGTGAAACAAATGGTAATTATATTTAAAAATAATGCACGTCCCTGTGATTTAATGCCAAAACCCTAACTGTTTTTACATTTGTGAACAGAAGTAGGTTTAAACAAAAAGAAAATGATACTCTGTTTCATATATTTCAGCACTTGATTTAACTTCATTTTGGAACAAATAAAGAACATGCCAAAATGCCTGCTGGGATGGCTGAGGTAGGCAAGTGTGGGCCAGTACTCTGGAGCCTGCAAGCCCTACCTTCTCTGTTTCCAAATTGCCTACTGCTTGGCTGTTGTGCCAAAAAGAAAACAGGTTTTGGAACACACTCCTCTCCAGCACTTCACTGAGCTGGGAAAGATTCTGTTTCAAAACAACATATTACACACACACACACACACAACTTTATTTCAGGTACCAGTATTTGTGAGTCCATGTTCAGTATCTCCATATTAATGTGACTGATAGTCTTTAAGTATCAGCAGGATGTCATCTTCTCATTGTTCTTTCAATGAGAAAACTAGGATTTCAGGAGCAAATACAGCCATAGTAAATGAAGAAAATGTGCTACTGTTGTAATAAATTGAGATCCAATACGGAATAGTACAGATAAGAAGTGTTTTTCTGGTGCATGGGAACATCTATCGCCACCACTATCCTCACTAGCATGCAGATTTCTGCTTTCAGTTGATTGAGCCAACTGAAAGATAAACAACTACTTCCTTTGGCCCTTAAAATTACAGATCATTTGATCTGAGGAACAAAAATAATTGGTTTTGAGAGAAAATATTGTCTGTCATCCATGCTATTCCACAGTTTTATGACAGTTTGTTTACTTTGATTTATAATCAAGATATTCTTACTACCTTTGTGCTTGATGTCTGTCACTTATGCTCCAGCTTGGGTTAAGACCAAAAGTGAAAGGGAACGATACAAAGAAAGGCCAAAGCCTGAGGTAGATTGAATTACTTAGTTTCCACAGGTTTAGAGAATAAGCTGCTATTAACTTGCTCCTCCTCATACCTACTCCTCCTCATGCAACACTGGTGAGATGACCGTTAATGTTGTTTTTATTCTATATGTTGCAAGGCTAGTAACACTGGGGTGCACTGCAAATTATGTAAGCTATGTGCTGCAATGTATAACATCACAGAAATGTCACAGAGTTGGGGTTTTCTGAACAGAATTTATAATATCCTGCAGCACAGGGACAAACAGTGATGATCAAATATTTTCAGTCCTTTGGAAAATAGCTTTGGGTTTTAAATGTATGAGGCAACATAGAAGTATAAATCCCACTGTGTTCTCTGTACACTGCCTTATTTTGGAAATAGGAAAATGTACACAGGGGTATGGAAAAAGAAACAAAACCACTATCTGTTGTAGGTCTGTATTCCCTTGCATGAATTTAAGCTTAAGCAAGATTTATATAGGCAAGCATCATAAGTCAAGGAGGTACAAGGAACTCATGATTATGCTGACGTAAGTTATATGCACATAGAATCATAGAATCATAGAATGGTAAGAGTTGGCAGGGACCTTAAAGATCATCTAGTTCCAAAACCCCTGCCATGGGCAGGGACACCTTCCACTAGACCAGGTTGCTCAAAGCTCCATCCAACCTGGCCTTGAACACTTCCACGGATAGGGCTTCCACAACTTCTCTGGGCAACCTGTTTCACTGTCTCAACACCCTCACAGTAAAGAATTTCTTCCTAATATCTAAGCGAAATTTACCTTCTTCCAGTTTAAAACCATTACCCTACCTTGTCAGCTGCATATGTGGTATTTTCTTAAAATCTAGAAAGTCTAAAGGCATCAATTAATGCTCTTTGTTTTAATGTGAGTGCTATGTGGGTGGAGGGGGAAGAGTAAACCTCAGATTTATTCATTGTTTCAGGTATAATGTAAAAATTTGAATGTAAGCTATAATATTTGCATTTTCAAATTTCTATCTACTTTGACATCCTCTGGGCCATGACAAGTAACAGATATTGTCAATACAAATTAAGCACTTACATAATATTGTGATATACTTGAATGAATTCAAGTGTTGATCTCAACTGACTGCCTCTTACAAGGGCAACCACTTTTCACATCTGTCCTTCCTCTTTCTTATATTATCAACTTCATTGTTTAGAAAAAATAAAACAATACATTGCCTATGAATATCCCTTTTCTGGAATGTTGTATAAGTATCTTTTCTTTCTCCTGGTAATCTTGTGCATGAAAACCCTTTATCCAGAGCATTATGGATATTGATACTATGGGCAACCGTGCAGTGAGAGTGGTATATTTCAATCTTGCTTTTAAAGCCCACTTACCTCACTGAGAACTTTTCCCTTTCTTTGCTTTTTCAACCATTTACCTTCGTACTGCACTCCAATCATACCTGTTTCCAGAAATAGCATATTTTTATTTTGCTGGGCTTAGAATATACAAGAAGGTAGATATCTTTCCTTACTATTTCATTTGAAACAAGATGCAAAGGACACTAACAGAACAAAAGGGAAAATATAAAAATAATTAACATCAGGTGATGTAACTTTTTGCACAGTAGATTTATATTCAATTGCAGTTCATGAGAAGAAGAGTACCATTAAACTATCAGCAATAATCAAGTTCATGACTACAGTAGGGTTTTTTTTGCTCCCTATTGGGAGTTGTACTGAGTTTAAGTTAAATTAAATGAGAAAGGGATAAAAAATGGAGTAACTTTTATGACAGGGCCTGGAAATTATATGGATTGACCAACTACTGCTTATTTTAAATAGTTAATCTCTCCAAATGGATTACCGTAATCAATGCAACGCTATCTCAAGACACTTGTTCTAACATTTTGAAATCATTGGCAATAAAAGGAAAACTCACTTAAGACAGGCGGTTAAATATGCCTGAGGAATATAAGTACAATTGAATACCATTATTATAAGATTCATTAATTCATTAATTGATTTAAAATTCATTAATTGAAAGGCTGAGGGACTTGGGTCTTCTTAGTCTGGAGAAGAGATGACTGAGGGGGGATCTCATCAATGCTTATAAATACTTAAAGGGAGGGTGCCGGGAGGATGGCACCAATCTTTTTTCAGTGGTACCCAGTGATAGGACAAGAGATAATGGGCACAAACTTGAACGTAGGAAGTTCCATCTAAACATGAGGAGGAACTTCTTTACTTTGAGGGTGGCAGAGCACTGGAACAGGCTGCCCAGAGAGGTGGTGGAGTCTCCGACTCTGGAGACCTTCCAAACCCGCCTGGATGCTGTCCAGTGCAACCTGCTCTAGGTGACCCTGCTCTGTCTGCGGGGTTGGACTATATGATCTCTAGAGGTCCCTTCCAGCCCCTGTGATTCTGTGATTCTGTGATTCTGTGATCTAAATGGCTTGGTTACCTGAATTTTAAACTATTCTTGTCTCTGCTTCTTCTGGTATCATTGCTGTTGAAGGAAGTTGGTATTGGTTTGTAAAGTGTAAAATGGTTTCTTTATTTTTTTTTTAAATGTGTTTTGGTTTTGGTATTTGGTGTTTGGGTTTTTTTTTATTAAAAGAAAATGCTAATAGTACATCTGAAAAATATATATTTACCCTTGAAACCCCAGCAGTACTCTATGGTAGGCTTTCTCTAATTTTGTCAGGAATGTTTAGACTTAACAGCAGAAGCATTTTTGAAATTATTTTTTCAGTTATTCACTTTTCCTAAAAGTGTACTGACATAAGACACACACAAATAATTACTCATATGGATGCACACTATATGCAAGCCCTGTCAGCCAGGTGTTCAGCTGAAGTTTTTAGAAGCAGCTGCTAGAAGTTATCTACAACATCAGGTCTGTGATAATAATGCAAAGTGTGTAAGGGAAGTAGCTAGAAATTAGGGTATCAAGGCTCCTCAAAAAAGGAATAAAAGCAAAGAATACAACTGCTGCTGAAGGGTAACTTTGTTCCAATGTTCCTACTCTTTTGCACAAAGAACAGCTGAAATTTCTCGCAAATCATTCCAGGAGTGTTAAGCCCAGATGGTAAGAGAATTCTGTTTTTAAAAAATACCATTAATTATGGAAAAACGAAAGAAGATAAATAACTGCTTATTTTGTGAACTCCTGACTGAAGATTCTTTTCAGGGAATATTATTCAAAGGGCAATACACAGGAATATTTTTGCTTGTTTTGCTTATCAAATTTTGAATTTTTCATGTGTGTCAAAGATCCTCTCAGGACTGCTGGAGGGTAGGCAAACTTGCTGCAGTCTACTGAGCTTTCCTGCTTATCTAAGGCTACATAAGTAGAATCACCAGTCACTCAGAATATCCATATTTAAAATGACTTGGACATCTTCTACAGAGACATTATATGTTATCCTTGTGATAGCAAGGAATATTACATTGGGGAACTCCTCTTCAGATTTTTTGTCTTTCTCTCATTAACTTCTGTTGTCTTTATCAACACACCTTTGTTTTGATCACAGGTCTGTCTGCCTCTGCTTCTGTACAGCCATTCCAGATACCAGCTTTACTCTTCCTCCATACTGTTTCAGGCTTCTCCTTACTAGAGATTATAGTGAGCAGAGCACTCAGGGTCACAGATATGTGGGGACAAAATTTTGATAAAATGTAAAGAATCAGAAAGTAATCATCTCATGCAAAGTCTGAGCAGGCTGTAGAAATCAGCACTTTTTTTTAAAATGTGGGCAGGTGTTTTCCAACCAGTTTTACATCTGTTCACTAAAGCGATCACGAGAAGCACACGTTGGTGGAGCATTGTGTCTGAGCAATAACTCACTGTAGGAACCTCCTATCGACTAAATTCTTTCAGTACATAGCTTCCTCCTTCCTTATACTACAAGACTTATTACAGTAAAACACAAGTAAGTAATTACAATCTAAATTCTTTTGTCAAGTGCTCCCAAACAAAGTAAATATTCATTAGTAATGGCTCCTTACCTGCAAAATAAAATAGTATATATAATCAAATTCATATGGACTTATAATTTAGGCAATGGGACCTAAAATCAGCGTGGTCAATTTTCATGCAAGAATTGTAGGCATTAAAAGTCCTCCTAAAATACAACCTGGCAAAGGCAGCACACAGCTAGCCATTAAATGGCATGCTGTAGGGCTTGTAGAGGATGGTGAGAGGCAAGACATCCTGAAACCATACTCAGTGTCAGTGACTCCCATCTCACTCACATGGAGAACCAAACTTATGAAGGGCTGAAAACCAGGGTACATTTCCTTTCAGAGAGACAAACTACCACAGAAGATTACCAGTAGCGACTTGTCTATTTGAGAGGCAGGATTTCTTGGACCTGACTGAGTTTCTGCTGGCAGACACAAAACCTGTAATTTGGAAAAGACAAAAGACAATCTGGCATGCTCTCTATCAAAGATTTTCAACCCCTATATTAAGTTGCATGCACAAAGAAAGCCTGTTATAAAAAAAAATATTAGCTACCTGACTTACTTTTTGTTAAACATGTAATATCTGTTTTAACAACAAGAACTAGCATCATGTCATGCATCTCTCATGCAGAATGTTTTCTGCAGTATTATCTTCCAATTTTCCTTAACTGAGACATAGAAAAGTGAAATTAAGTGAATTATAACCAACTAACTCCTCACAGTGTTAAACTTCTAGTGTGTTTTCAACGAGTTAGAGTGGTGGTTTAACTTCTAGTGTATTCCCGTCTCCAGTTTACACACACCTACATATATATTTTAGAGGCAGAAAATAAATTTGGTTGTTACCATCCTAAATAGTAAGAAGCAGATATATTAGGCTAATGAAAATATTTCCTTTGAGTTAGTGTTTCTGTTGTATCAGCATTGGTGTTCACAGGATATATTTCTCCACTGCTACCTATATTCTTTTCCCCTATTGATAATTTTATCACACCTTCATATTGCTATTCAGCTTTTTCCATTTCATCCACTTCACTGATATCTTCTGTGATGTTCCATATTACAGAATTTCCTCTTATTTAATGTATTAGAGGTTCAGTCCTGGAAACCTTCAAAATGCTTACCTCCTCTTATGATACCTTTTACTGTGACCTTTATATGTGAAATCTATCTTACTCGATGATATATGACATAAAGAATGCCATTTGATGTTTCTCTTGGAAGTATATATGTTTAGCCTTCTGGTAGAAACTTCTAAGGCAAGAATGCATTTGTTTGGCATCTATCACTTGTGATACAGCATTGTGTAACAGATAGGTTAGATGCAAAATTTGGATTATGTTCTAGATTTCAGCCCTACCACCTGTCCCAAAAGTGCTGGCTAAGGGTATTGGTCTATTTAATACTAAGAACAGAGAAGAGTAACAGATTCAACACAGATCTAAATGTTGCTGAAATTCAAGACTTTTTGTAATAAGGTGCAATAAATATGGATGATTTAATATTTTTTTTTAAATTTTGATTAATATCATCATAATCAGGAAGGACAGGAAGGGGAGACAAGGAGGGGGTGTCGTCCTCTATGTCAAGGACCAGCTGGAGTGCATGGAGCACTGCCTGGGGACGGATGAGGAGTTGAGCGAGAGCTTATGAGTCAAGATTAAAGGGAGGGCAGGGACAGGTGATATTACAGTGGGGGTCTGTTACAGGCCACCTGACCAGGAAGACTGAGCAGATGAGGCCCTCCACAGGTAGCAGCAGCCTCACGTTCACAAGCCTTGGTCTTCATGGGGGAATTCAGCCACCCTGATATCTGTTGGAGGGACAGCACAGCAGGCTATAAGCAATCCATCACAAGGTCACTGCAAGTCTGCAGTGATGAAGCAGGTGGGGGTCAGACCAGGAAGTCAGCCTGCCATTTGGGGTCCAGGTCCAGACCAGTGGGCTCAGGGCTGCAAGCTGGTGGGCAGTAGTGCTCCAGTGGGGCCCAGCACTTAGAGCCTCGGCCTAACAAAGCTCCCATGGAAATGGGTGCCAGCCCAGGCCCAGGCCTCCCTGAAGTGCTGCCAGGGAGTCTCACCCCAAGGCCACCACTGGGAAGGGGGCAGCTCTCAGCTGTGCTGGC
This sequence comes from Burhinus oedicnemus, assembly GCA_008921705.1. NCBI lineage: Eukaryota > Metazoa > Chordata > Aves > Charadriiformes > Burhinidae > Burhinus > Burhinus oedicnemus. The sequence goes on from VFFE01009229.1 coordinate 1,976,601, forward strand.
CCTGGGCCCTGCAGCAGACCCCCAGGAGGAGTGACGGTCTCAGGGCCCTGGCACCAGCTTCTCCTTTCAGCAAGGTTTGTCCTCATGCCTTACACAGCTCTGGAGGCACTTAGTTATGAAATGCTGTGGTCATAATAGGGGCATGCACAAGGTCAGCTGGATCGCAGACCAGGTCAAGGGCCCCCATCGTCTGTTTCAAGGACCTGTGGGGCTCTGTGGGTTGGAGTCACCATGGATCAGTCCCCAAACAACATGGGGCCTAGGCACGTGTTGCCAGGGGTCCATTGTCAGGTCATGGGGTGGGCAGGGGGCTCAAGACACCACTGAAGAGTTTGCAAGGCCAAGTGGAGGATTTAGCCTGCCTCTGAGGCCTTCCAGGGCAGAGGGATTCAGGTTACCACTGAGGTGCAATCCCAAGCCAGGCGAGCAGAGCAGGATGCTGACAGCAACAGGTCCTACCGAGAGTCCAGTGATCAACAGGTAAACACAAGGTCACAAGCTAGGTCCAAAACCAATCCAGGAAATCCAGACAATCCAAGAATGGGGCTGGAGACCAGCACTGCAATGACTAGCTTGACTGGTGACAGATGGACTCAGGCTGAGCTGAAATGGGGGTTCTGGGCCTATCAGCCGGGGTAGATGGAGGCCCAAGGGGAAAAGGGTGCTCAGGGCTGTTGAGGCCTGTCAGTGCACCCAGGCCCTGACAGTGTATTAAACCATTATACCAATGAATACCTCTGTTCAAGAAGATGTGTCAGACATCCATCTCTCATAGGCCAGGCACTAGAGTGGACAACAGTACTGAAATACCAAGCTATTCGAGTGGAAATGTCCCAATGAATGCCCCCTTATCTCAACACAGGGAGTGAGTCTAGGGAACAGTATATGACCTAATTCAGAAGACAGAATGGAAGGTGCAGGTATTCAACTATGAAAATTACAGAAATGTGGGAGGATTGGTGAAACACGGAACAACAAAGGAGTTGTACCAATAGACAAAAGAGGAGATGTATGCATCAGCAGCAGACAGAAACTCCATTTACCCGAAAAAATAGCTAAAAACATTTGCTGTAGAGCAGAAAAAAATAGATTTTTCTTTCATTCGTGGACAATTCCTGAGCTACAACAGAAAGTTCACGTGTCTGTGACCTGTGCCCATTGAATGCTCAAGAAAAATAATGACACTGAAGCAGGATCATTACTGTGAAGCTTGTTATCTTGACAATATCAGTATATATATAATAAAAAATAAACAATTTAAAAATCTGACACAATAACTGCTTTTTGTTGGATTTTTTTGTGGAGGGTTTTTTTCATATTTTTTCAAGCATGTGCTCCTAAATAGACAAAGCGAAAAGTAAAAACCCCAAGAAAAATAGTTGGAAAAATCATGTATTTTCTGGAAAGTCTAAGTACATGCTGCTAGTCCTTGTGGAAGAGGGAAAAATAGCCAAGTTTAGAATGAGAGATAGATATTCTTTGCCCAAAACATTTGCCAAACATGCCATGAAAATAAAGTGGAGTAGTTTGTTAAGGCCAAAGATTGTATGAGTCAGTACACTGGTATCCAGTAAAGTGACCTGGAAAAAGTCCACACTATTATCCTTTTAAGATGGAAAAATATTCTTCCTGTTTAATAGAGTGTTTCATAGGCAGATCTTATTTCCTATGTCATCCTACTCAACTAATAAAAAATCAAAATATATCTCATATGAACTGGACATTTTTTCCCCAGGCCAAAATTTCCCAAAATAAAGACTACAGCTTTTGTTTTTTCTCTTTCTATTAAAAAAGCATTTACATTGCATCATTCCTACATTTTGACCATAGCTGATAAATGAAGAGGAATATTCAGACTGAAAAGTTGATTAAAATATGTCATCAATATGCAAAGTCTGCTTTCAACTATTCAAGTCACTTGGTCATGACAGTTGTGTGTTGTAAATTTGGTGTTGTCTAGTAATTATGAAAGATTTGCTAATATTGATGTTTACCACCCTGGAATAGAAGCTGGCATCTATTACTAACGAAGAGAATCTTTAAAGTGACTGATAACCCTCTTTCAGAATATTTTAAGGACTATACATACCAGAAATATCTGTGAACTTTTAGAGAAAATGTAAACACCATTTAAAATTGTTATCACAACTTGATTGTATTCATATGCCTGTCTGCTCTCATTCGTTGTTACCGAGTCCACCTTTTGCTGCTGTCCATAATGATAACTGCTTTCACTGATGATCCCAGCTAAAGAACATCGTTAGACTGACCTGTGATTTTCACCTTTTCATACATGTCCCGTCTCATAGCATAGTTATCACTTATTTTTGTTCTACCAGTTCGTCATCATATTCCATGAAGACATTTTCAGGAAGATCTGGCATATGTTCGAAGAAATAGGACAGTACAGAAACATTGTCTTTTGCATTTTCTGAGTTGCCAGGTCCAGTCTCCATTTCCTGCCATCAGTTCAGTTGTGTAATTCTTTTTGTACAACTAGCACGCTCCATACCAAACAGTATGGCTGCACGCATCCAGATGTGAATAGTCTCGTTTATACACCTTCCTGGGAGCTCTAAGACAGTTCTGAAAGGAGTCAAAACCTGGAAAAGTCTTTGTTCTCTAGTATAGAGGAGCAAAACGGGGCTTTCCTTTCCCATTTTTCACATCCTACCTCACTTTTCCTTAGTCCCAACATAGCAGGAGCAGATCTTTAATAGACCCTCAGTATTAATACATTTTTAACATGTGAATCAAGAGGGGGCTATTTTGGTTTTATGCTGTGGCCATTTCTGCGTATTTGGGGGTGATCATTAAATCTGGGGGCAAGTCAGAATAAAAGTTTGTTCTGACAGAGCAGAGGCAAACTTTAGTATCCTAATAAAATGTCTCAAGTCCAAATCTCCTTCTATACCTGTGTATTTCCAGCATGTGTTTTACCAAAGTACAATTGTTCATCAGGAACCTACATGGCACAGAACTGTCCTATCACAGTTGTGGCATTACTTCCTTGTACTGACTATTATAATCTGAAAGAATTGAAATTCAAACCCATACCTCACTGCTGTAATTAGATAGCTATTAACAATATCTGGTGAAGAACATATTATGTATGTTATGTATTATATATGTTATATATTATATAACATTATATATGTTACATATTATAAATGTGACATATTATATATGTCCCAAGCCCTTGTCCTCATGGGGGAATTCAGCCACCCTGATATCTGTTGGAGGGACAGCACAGCAGGCCATAAGCAATCCAGGAGGTTCCATCCATGCATCGATAATAACTTCCTTCTCCAAGTGACAGAGGAGCCAATGAGGAGAGGTGCCACGCTGGACCTTGTTCTCACCAACAAGGAGGGGCTGGTGGGGAATGTGAAGCTGAAGGGCAGCCTTGGCTGCAGTGACCATGAGATGGTGGAGTTTGAGATCCTTAGGGCAGCAAGGAGGGTGCACAGCAAGCTTGCTACCCTGGACCTGAGGAGAGCAGACTTCGGCCTCTTCAGGGATCTGCTTGATGGAATACAGTGGGATAAAGGCCTGGAAGGAAGAGGGGCCCAAGAAAGTTGCATATGCAAGGATCACCACCTCCAAGCTCAGGAGAGATGCATCCTGACAAAGGGGAAGTCGGGCAAAAACACCAGGAGACCTGCGTGGATGAACAAGGAGCTCCTGGACACATTCAAAGGTAAAAAGCAAGCCTGCCAAGGGTGGAAACAAGGACAGGTAGCCTGAAAGGAATACAGAGAAATTGTCTGAGCAGCCAGAGATCAGGTTAGGAAAGCTAAAGCCCAGATAGAGTTAAATCTGGCCAGGGACATCAAGGGCACCAAGAAAAGTTTCTATAAGTATGTCGGTGATAAAAGGAAGACTAGGGAAGATGTGGGCCCACTCAGGAAGGAAATAGGAGACCTGGTCACTCGGGACATGGAGAAGGCTGAGGTACTCAATGATTTTTTTTCCTCAATCTTCCCCAGCACTGCCTCGAGCCACACCACCCAAGTTGCCGAAGGCAAAGGCAGGGAGAATGAGGTAGTGCCCACTGTAGAAGACCAGCTCCAAGACCAGTTGAGGAACCTGAAGGTGCACAAGTCCATGGCACCTGATGAGATTTATCCGTGGGTCCTGAGAAAACTGGCAGATGAAGTTTCTAAGCCATGACCCATCATATCTGAGAAGTCGCGGCAATCTGGTGAAATTCCTGCTGACTGGAAAAGGGGAAAAATAAAACCCTTTTTTAAAAAGGGAAAAAAAGAAAACCCCAGAAACTACAGGCCGGTCAGTCACACCTCTGTGCCTGGCAAGATTGTGGAGCACATCCTCCTGGAAACTCTGCTAACACACATGGAAAATAAGGAGGCTGTCAGTGACAGCCACATGGCTCTGGAAATTTTAGTGGCCTTCTACGACGGGGTTACAGCATCCATGGAAAAGGGAAGAGCAACTGACATCATCTACCTGGACTTGTGCAAAGCATTTGACGCTGTCCTGCATGACATCCTGGTCTCTACACTGGAGAGACATGGATTTGAAGGATGGACCACTTGGTGGATAAGGAACTGCCTGGACGGTCGCACTCATAGAGTTGCGGTCAAAGGCTTGATGTCCAAGTGATGAGCAGTGATGAGTGGTGTTCCTCAGGGGTCGGTACTGGGACTATTTAACATCTTTGTTGGCAACATGGATGTTGGGATTGAGTGCACGCTCAGCAAGTTTGCCAATGACACCAGGCTGTGTGGTGCAGTGGACATGCTGGAGGGAAGGGATGCTGTCCAGAGGGACCTGGACAGGCTGGAAAGGTGGGCCCATACCAGCCTCATGAAGTTCAACAAGGCCAAGTGCAAGGTCTCGCACGTGGGTGGGGGCAATCCCAAGCCCAAATACAAGCTGGACGGAGAATGGATTGAGAGCAGTCCTGAGGAGAAGGACGTATTGGTGTTCGTTGATGACCCAGCAATGTGCACTTGCAGCCCAGGTGGCCAACCACATCCTGCACTGCATCAAAAGAAGCGTGGCCAGCAGGTCAAAGGAGGTGATTCTGCCCCTCTGCTCTGCTTTCATGAGACCCCCCCGGAGTACCACATCCAGCTCTGGAGCCCTCAACATAAGAAGGACATGGACCTGTTGGAGCCGGTCCAGAGGAGGGACAAGAAGGTGATCAAAGGGCTGGAGCACCTCTGCTATGAAGACAGGCTGGGAGACTTGCGGTTGTTCAGCCTGGTCAAGAGAAGGCTCTGGGAAGACCTTATAGAAGCTTTCTGGGGGCCTATAGGAAAAAAATGGGGAGGGACTCTTTATCAGGGAGTGTAGTGCTAGGATGAAGGGTAATGGTTTTAAACTGAAAGAGGGTAGATTTAGATTAGATATTAGGAAGAAATTCTTTACTGTGAGGGTGTTGAGACAGTGGAACATGTTGCCCAGTGAGCCTGGGCATGCCCCATCCCTGGAAGCATTCAAGGCCAGGTTGGATGGGGCTTTGAGCAACCTTGTCTCGTGGAAGGTGTCCCTGGCCACGGCAGGGGGGTTGGAATTAGACGCTCTTTAGAGCCACCTCCAACTCTAACCATTCTATGATCCTATGATATAAATATGCATACTAGTACATGCTTCTGAGAGCCCATTCCTCTGTAGCATGAATTATAAGCATGACTCATGCATGGCAGAGACAATAACTATGGGACTTCCTTTTGTGGTATAGACACACAGTTTCTACAAAAACATAATATCTTTTCTCAGAGAAATTAAAGATGAAGAAATACCTTTCTCTGAGAAAGGAAAAATTAAGAATAAGATATAGTACTAGTCAAATAAAACTCAAACCTGTGAGAGGTCTTGTGGATTTTGTACAGATAGCCAGCAACAGATAATTTTAAAACCTTTTTACTACAGTAACCAATAACATCCATCAAGGTTATCTTTTATTTCTTTCATACTTCTGTTTCAGTTTGGTTTACTGAATAATTCTGACACTCTTTTTGCAACAATAAAATCAAAGAATTAAAGGGGGCGGGAGGGTTGCCATTTTTTTTGTAAGTTACTCTACTAATGCCACCTATACATTTAAGATCCAAACATAGCTCCAGACACCCTTTCTCCTCCCCTTCCTATTCATACGGGAAACAGCACAATCAATTGCTGCAGTAGAGGAGATTTTCCTGAGCAATCCTCTAACAGTTACCTTTGGCCAAATCAATGGACTACAGCGGCATCAGCAGGAAAAAATTAAGTCTCCAAATAGCGTTTTTTTAATCCTACTTCTGAATATGAAATTCTTACTGATTGAAAAAGTTTTCCTTACCAGTTATTAGTCTTAGACTCTTATTGTCTCTTTCTCCTCTGTGTACTCTCAAATATTTTCTTGTATTTATTTATTTTCTGTAAGAAAGCCAGTGGAGAAAATGCATAGACTCCCAAATAACATACAAGTCCCTATTAAAAAAAAAAAAAAGTCTTTATTTTAGTTTTAGTATCTTTTTCCCTTCATTATTAGTTGTATGCGCAGTGGTCCAAATAAATACAAAAGCTTCTTCTGCCTTCAAAGATTATCCCTATTTGCATAAGGTGTAATATCCTCTTTCTGCTGAATTTCTGAAGAATCTAGTATTGAATACTTTATAACGTATTTTGCAAAACACAGTTAAAAATCTAGCAAATGTTTTCAAGATCCAAATGCTTGCAAAAATCATGATGTTCGCTTTGATTCACAATTTATTTGTTTTACCAACTTTAAAACAAATGATAAATATGTATTTATCTGGCATCTGTTAATAAAGATGCAGATATGACCAGGCATGGGAAACTAACAGGACAAATGCACTGTTGTGGTGCTCTGCTATTTCTGTGTCATAGGACTTTCTAGATAGATTTCTTAGAGATTATGGCTTATATTTCTGCAACAGCTCCATGAAGGATGAACTGAATGTGCCACACATGTCCTAACTCTTTAGAAATTCTAATAATTTATGAATAAATGGGTTTAGAAATTGGAAATAGATTTCAGCTTGGGTAATGACAGAGAAAATACCTATTTAAAAAAATATATTAATTACTTGTTAATTTTGGTGGAACAGATTAAAAATGAAATTAGATCAACTTTTCTCATTTTAATACATGTGAAATAGCTGTGTGGTTCCGGACCATTTCCCAAAACATGATCACAGCAGACTTTTTTACCTCTTCTGCTGACAGTGACAGAAAAGATAGGAAAACCTGAGATGGCAATGAAAACTGAAAGACTTCCTTGAGTCATGGGCTCCCGGTCAGGGTTCACAGTATATTGTTCGGATGCTTCATGGAGCAACTGATGTCAGACTATATTCTCAGAGTGAGAAAAAACTGCAGAGCAGGCTTTCAACTTCTCTTTTATTCTCCAGAAGAACTGCTCCTGAAGTAGTTTTAATCCCTGAGATTCAAATATGCTATACATTGAAAAAAAAATAACGGTAGGTGTCAGATCCCAACGCTTCTTCCACTTAATAATAAGTTCCAAAGCACAAAATTGGCAACAGCCACAGATGCTTCTCTACACATAAGAGGAGAGCAAAGTCTCTATTTTGCCTTCCCTATTATCCCCCATTTTCACCTTTCTCTAAGTCCCAAACCTTCTCCTGCAGGTCTCCCATGTCTTCCATGCTTGCTTCTTATATGACAGTTGTTATTGGCAGTCTTGTTACTCCAAGGATATTCTTCAAGGATAGCTCCTATTTGTGTACCCTTATTTTATTATTCTTGTCAAATCAATGTTTATAGATTTTTTAAAAAAGATAGTAATAGTGAAGATGTCTTCTTGTACTGACTTTGCATTACATAGTATCTCTTATTTTACATTGAAAGAACGGACAAAGGAAAATAAAAGGAAAATGTGAGAGGAAGCTAAGTGTCTTAAAGACTGAGTTTCCAGACCCAGCAGCTCAGCAGCAGAGTTGGGGTTAAATATATTTTGCAGTTAATGAACATTCTAATTTCTTCTCTGATGCTTTCAGTACTACTCTTCTATTTACTTTTCCGATTAATTTCCTGTGAGTTTATGGAACTAACCAATCAAAAAACATAAGAAGTCGTTTGAAGATGTTAGTGCTGCACCCAGCTTATAATAAATGACAATTAAAAAAAAAAAAAAGAAAAAGGAAATCAAATTGAAACAGAAGAAAGCTAAAAAGGATCAGTTGCCATATAAAGTTATTAGTTTCATGGTTTGTATTTCTTAAATTAAGCTATTCAAATATGATATCTCAAGAAAGAATATATTGTTCCAGCTCAAATATTGAATGAAGGCTGAAGACTAAATAATTTGCACTGGACAAAGAAAGATTCAAAATAATTAATTAAATCAGTGGCTAGTCTATGAAAACATAGAGCAGGATTAATTTGTGATTTGTTACCCCAACATAACTGACAGGAAAATTTTAAATGAAAATCTCATTTAAAGTGCTTCATTTATTATCTTAAATAATGCAGTTTAAAAATATCTTTCTGTGTAAATGTAAGTCATTCTCAAATTCCTTATCATAGGCATTTCCTTGTTAGACATTGTAGACATGCAAGAGAGGGTTAATGTTCTGAACTGGAACTACTTAAAACAGGGGTTACTGAGGTAAAGCACAATTTTTCTTCCTGTGGAATGACGGATATCACAGATTTTCTTAAGCTTGACATGTCCAGGAGTTTTGTTTCTTTGCTTCCTTTAGAACAAAAATCACAGTCTGTCTGTAATCATACCCCACATAGTTTCAACTGCCAACTGCTGCTCTAGGGCCTCACACTGACTACCGTTTTGGTGAAGTTTCCTTGGAAGTCTTATTCATAAGAAGGTGGGCTCTTATTAAAAATTTGAAATTAATTTATGAATCTATATATGTCTAGGCAATGTAGCTTAATATTTCTGCATGTTACTACTTTTCATGTGCACTTGATCAAGTGTTTCTACTTCTACACTTGAATGAGAATGTGGAGAAAAAATAAAACTAAAAAGTTAGCCTGCTGCTATGTTTTGCCTCTGCCAATGGAAAATAAAACTTATCTGAATATAGCAGATAGTTAGAAGAGTTCAAAAACAATGAGATTACATACAAAAGTGCTTCAAAGGATCAAAATACCAATGAAGGACAGATTTTGAGAAAAATAAATAAAAGGATAAAAAAATGGCTGTAGTCTGATTGATGGTATCTTTTGATTTTCCAAAACATACCTGTTCAGCTCTGTTGTTCTTTTGAGATGATAAAATCCAGTATGTTCGGTGTTTGTTTTTTCAGAGAGACTGGGAACACTGATATTCTTAAACCAAGAGTTGTTACGAATTACAGTGATTTGCTGCTCAGGCCTCTGTTTTGATGGGTAAAAGCTGACATCATCACTTGCATTGTACGAGAAATTTCACCATGGAGGGCTATTTTTTCAAATATGCAGCCTAGAATTCAATGATCTCTCAACTCAATTATAACTTTAATTAGCACAAGGTTAATCATTTTAAAAACCCACCCTACATATCCAACTGTGTGTGTCTTAATAATAACAACATCTATACTTGCATTATTGTCCTGGTTCCGGCAGGGGTAGGTTTCATTTCTGGCAGGGGACACAGGTATTCCACACCATGTGAGCCATGCCCAGTCCATAGGGGGGAGCTGGCCGGGGAGGGGGAGGGGCAGGAAGTGGCGGTGGGGGAGCGGGCTGGGGCTGCCTGGGTCCGGTGGGTGAGCGCTGGTACAGTCACCCTGTGTGTGCATTCCTCCGTCAGCGTTATTGGTGGTGTTTTCCTCTTTCCTTTGCTGTTCCCTTAAACTGCCTTTATCTCAACCCACGAGTTTTGCCTTTTTCTTCCCATTTTCCCCACTGCCGTGGGGGGTAGAGCCAGCGGCCGCGTGGGTCTTTGTTGCCGGCTGAGGCCAAACCAGGACAATTACTGAAACACAACTGTAAACCCAGCTGGATATCCGTTAAAAATAATGGCAAATGAAATGGATATTTGCTTTGAAATATTAGTGTGTTATCTTGTGGGTTTGTGTATAACTCTAATACAGCTGCTATTTTAGTGTCAGGGTTTTCTCTACAGCGTTGAGGAGGTGCAATAACAAGATACTATGGTATTTGGAAACACAGGCACATACCTGACATGCTTTGAAAACATTTAATATTAAAATCATTTGAGGTGCTATAATAAAAGCTAAATGTAGATCTCTCAGTTCACTGTAGAAATTTTCATGCATCTTGACTAAGGCTACTTTCATCCTCCTCCAGATTAAAATTTATAGGTGTTTATCTACTTAAGTAACAGCACCTTTAATTTAAATGGATGTATTCTGTGGAGGTCAATGTCTCCCACAACCGAATAACTTTTGCGTGTAAGTCTCTGTTTGTGCAAATAAAGGATTAAGTTCTATTCACAACTGTGATAAATAGCTCATAAATAGTAGTAGCTTGAAGAGAAAACCCACTGATTACAGATTTCCCCCCCCTCTTTAGTGGATGATTGTTCATTCTGTTTCAGGGCAAGACATAATTATTCTGACCAAACATTTGCAGGTTTTGGCTCTATGCTGACAAGCTTTCCTAAGCTTCATTAAAGCGTAGCCAAAAGCTTATTAAGCCTCACGAATAACAACAATTAACTTAAGTGTGGGTTCAGGCAAGGTTCAAAATGGATTTCAATTGTAATGCCATCAAAGCAGCTGAACTGGGAGTTACCTATATTACACACCAGAAACTTAAATGTTTCACAGTATTCTATGAAATAACTACATTATTTATGATATTTAATGCATTTCAAGGTCATAGAAAAATATAGCAGCAATAAAAAGTCATAAACTGGTGAGATACAGTGCACTATACATTGTGCAGTATATTGTTAAGAATGATTCCAAGAGGCTAACAGTAAGTCATGAGAAGGAATAGGCTAAATGATCCAGAAAAATTAAGTTAGTGGTGCCCATCAACTCAAGTACTTCATTCTCAGAAAAAAAGGTTAAATCTTTTCAGAAGTCAGTCTAAACCAAACTTTTTATAGTTCAGAAAGATTAAATATGAAGTTAATTTATTAACCTTTTTCTCCTCTGTACTCTGAGGCATAATCTTAATTCTGCGCTGTGATACAAAGTGTGTGCCACACTCTGAGAAGGCAAACTTGAGAGTTTTTTCACCTGCTTCCTATTCAGATGTATGTCCTATTGGATTTAATATTCAGAAGATGGATCCTGAAAGCACAGCTGCTGCAATGCATTGGGTTACATTCATACTTGTTCAGGAACCTTTAAATTGCGTCACTTTCGAAAGAATGAAAGAGGTTGACCTATATGCTAAATTTAAAAATGTAGAACTTTTGCTAAAGGAAAAAATGAAAATAAAACTAAAGAACCAAGGCCTAATAAAAATGCCAATCCATGTCATATTTTCCAACATATTCAAAAGTAAAGTAATTATGATGTGACCAATGTATTAGCTCCTAAAAATGAACAAACCAGCACACCTTGTTCACCCCTTTGTATCAACCTTCATGTACAGTACCAAATGAGTATTAGTAATGGAGGATGGGAGTTATGCAGATTAAATCCTGGTCAAATTTCAGTCCCTGGCATTCTTTGTGTGGTAATTTGAGTTTAAAACCCAGTTATCCAATGATGTCATCCATGATACAATCTAATACACGCATGGATTTTTCTTCTACAAACCAAAAAAACCCCTTAATATTTGGCAAATTTAGTGTTTCCTTGATATGTAATTCAGCCATAAAATAAAGATGGAAACTTACATCAGTTCTTTATGATTTTGTAATACGATCTTACCATGAGTTTTATTAAACTGTAAAAAGTTTCTACAAATTCATTGAGACAACTGTTAGCTTGCCTCTTGTCTAAGAAGACAAGATAAAGAACTACGAAGTATGCTTTAGAGGATTAGCATGCACTGACAAGGGGATAGATTGAATCACCTACTGAAATGTAATAATCTCTGAATTTCAAGACTTGTTACACATACAACAAAGTGTGAGCATATAACTTCATTTCATATTTGGAGGGAATTATAAAATGATATTGTTCTGAAAACGAAACAATAAACAGTTATTTATGGGAATTGGTAAAGCAGTCACAACTTAGCGAACTATTCAGGAGAATCAACTCACTGAACCAATGTGTAAAGAACAAGAAAAAACAAAATTAGTGAAATCATGCCTAGGGCAACAGGTTTTTTTCCTTTCAACTTCGGTCTATTCTAGTGTCTGTGATTAGTGACAAAAAGAAACCACTTGGGTTTTATTATGTGTTCTCTTCATCTCCTCCTAGCATGAAACTTTATCATTGACTTAATTGCAGGTAAAAGATGTTCTATTTACTATGTTAACATCTGTGTTAACTACATTTGGTATTAGCCATCAGTAAGCAAACATACCAGGAAAAGAACAATTTTCCTTGCATTGCTCAATACTTGGGTTATAGAACATCTAAAGAGTGTCATTGAGGGTATATATGCATCTGGCTCCACACAACCCATCATGCTAGAATAGATTTAATATCAGATCTATTGATAACATGTTTCTTTATTGTGGCTACCCTTGATGAAACCAATCTGATACAGAAATACAAGTCAAGAGAATTCAAGAGTTATATTTTTCTTGGATGACTCAAAAAAAGCTAGTAAAAAATAGAGGAGTACAAAGAAAGAGAAACTTTATCAATGAAAACAAATTCCACAGAGATTTAGTTTAAATTCACCTCACTGGAGAAAAGTCAATGTGATACCTTTGAAAGGAATAACACTTTTAAACTGGGCCTGTTATATACTGGGGCTCACTGTCAGGTTCACTAGTAATATTTCAATTTTATTGTATTCTACAAACTCCCCATACTTTGGCAGCCAGTTATCCGTAGCATATTTAATCTTTTCTATCCATGCTCATTTGGCTAACAAACACCAGATAGGAACACTGTTGCTCACTGTTGGGTTGCTCTGTGCAGTGTCTAAGATGGGGTCAGGGTGCAATGAGACCGGAGACTCCCTGGGGGCTGGGAGCTATGGGGGCTTCCCACGGCAGCAGGGCAGGGCCTCACCAGCCTGGGCCTGTCCTACTGCTGTAGTACAGAGAGCGAGACTATCCTAGCGTAAGTATTCCAGCATGGATGTTCATAATGAGAATTCAGTATAAATGGCTTGTTATTAATATTTTAGTGTACTAACAATGAATTTACTAATCTGTTAAATTGTGCGTAATGTTACTTGCAGTCTATGGCAGAATTCTCTGTTGCTATGAACGTATGAGTACTCCTTTTATTAGCTGCCATCACAAGAATTATTAAAAATCTTAGTATTAAAAATACTATGACCAGAATGGATTTCTAGTAGTTTATAGTCTTAAAGAGACTTTTTCGTGGAGCTTTGGAAACCTTCACGTTTTCCAAAACTGTTATGGTTTGAGGAACCCACAACAATTTATTGTCATTTAGACAATTATTCTGTCACCCGATGACCTCTCCCCACCTGGGAAGGGGAACTGGGAAAAAACAAGGAAAACCGAGCGTTGAAATATAAACAGATTTAATAGAATAAGACTAGATAATTAACATTAATAACACTAAAGAACCTATATTGATCCCGATACCAATATAAAATATACAAGGATTATAGTCAGCTAATTATATCAGTAGGAAGCTGTGCACTCCCGGCAGCGGACAGCAAATGTCAGACACTGTGAGCGCTACGGCTTCAGGAGGAAGGGAAGGACTCAGGGGTCTGGCACTGGGACGAGAAGCTCTCAGAATCGCAGCCATCAAGGAAGAGAGAGAACTTCTCAGCAAACTTTCTAATTTATATTGCATGTGACATCCATGGTATGAAATAATCCTGTTGGCCAGCTTGGGTCAAGTGCCCGGGTCTCGCTCCTCCTCATCCCTGCACCTGGCTAACTCGAAAACACTGAGACCTTGAAACCCACATACCATAGCTGTCTATAAAGTAAATATTTTTACAAATTCAGACACTAGAGTCTTCTAAAAGTGCAGTTTTCCCAAGCATTAGAGGAGACTTTACTGAAAAGTAAAATTACTGAAAGATAAATTAGTCTTGTGTCGCTCAAACTAGGACAAAAGCAAAGAGATTTTTCACTGAGGAATGGAAACTATCTAAAACAGATTGCTTTATAAATTTTCAACATTTTTAGCAGCCTCTTACAGCAGTAGTCTTAATTTTTGTGGTTCAGAACAGAGCTATGTGAATAAACAGTTCCCAGGAAATTCATTATGATTCATGGCCACTGAAACCTTGATTTCGAAGTATAGATCGTTGTTACTTCCTGACACCGTGCTAAAGCCATCCTCTTTTCTTTCATTCAGTGACACTTATTCTCTACTTCCTGATAATTTGCAAACTAGTAAAGCGAGGGGATTGTTGACTTTGGTGTGAGATAATTTTTCTTGTTCTATAGCTAGATGCTTTGATGGGTTCTTTTTCAGGGAGGGGGAGGAAGGGGAATAAAGTGGGAGCTTAGTTATATATTTAGCAAACACAGATAAAGATTGGTGGATTAAGCATCCTCACTAAAGAAAACAGAAATCTTGTTTTGATGAAGTGCCTAATAGACATTTGGTAGTTGCTGAGCTCTTATGATTAATCAATTCAGATGACTAATTTTGTGCTGCAACTTTAAGGAGAGCAGTAGGTAGTAGTTACTCAATTAGTTTTTAATTCCTGATGAAAGGAAACACACTCATATGGTTACATTTGGTGAATGTACATTTCATTGACATCTCATGTAAACAAGACCATTCATACTGTGTTGAATCTTACACAAAATAATCTTTTCCTATCCCTTTGTTTGGTTCCATGCTCATCACATGATGAGACCCACTGTCAGAGTACACTGTTACTATCGAAGTAATAGCAGAGTTCTTCAAATTGGATATATTAGGTGCATTGCACCCCATACATTAGCTATCAGTGCAAAAAGGTTGCATATGTGAGGCAGAATTAAATATAGCAGCGGCCAGAAGTAAAAACTTTCAGGATCTTCTTCCTGCTCATGTTTTCCTTTGACACAGAAACTTGCCAGAACTGGATACGAGGGGTGTGAATTTACACTGATGCTATTTTCTTTCCTTCCACACCAGTAAACACAAATTATACCCACTCCTCCTTTCTTGCCCAAGATGGTACTCTTCAAATGTTGCTGAAGATCTCTGATCATAATTATTCTTCAACAGATATTTAAAGCATTCTAGACAAGGTTGTCTCCCTGCAAACCACAGACCTGGGAAATTTCTGTCAGCTTTCTGTACAGAGATCAGTAGATCTTGTGCTTCTTTTTCTTTTCCCATTTCATTCTTCTTTGTTCTGCTGGAGATGTCATGTTGCATACACTCACCCACTTGTTTGCGTATTTTTGCATTGTTCCATTGTATTTTGTTATACATTACATTACTTCCATAACCAAATCGCTAAATATTTTTTCTCTAAAATCCACCCTCCACCCTCCATAACTGCCTATGCTAAACTCAAATAACAGAAGATGAGACAGTCAAGACATCTGAATTTCACCTTGTATTTATTATTTTTATGTATAATGAAATAATAACAACTGACGCAAAATGATGAATGGTGGAAGCTGATAGCCTACCCAAATAGATAATACTCCTAATACCCTCAATTTTCTCTTCTTTTCCCTGTATTATTCTGTCTTGGATCTTCCTGACTGTACTTAGACAGAAGTATGAAACTGATTTCCACAGCTTTATGTACTGAAACACAAACATTAAACTGAAATCGTAGGGGCTACTCTAAATCACATAGTAAAGGACAGTAAGCTGCGTCTAGTTCCAGTTAAGAAACACCAATTTCTTAAACTTTGTTGAAATTAAATATAGTTCTGCAATAAATTTAATGACACTTTATTTCATTTTATTTTCAGGTACCTCTTCAGAATCAAGTTTCCAGCTCAAACGAGAAAGCAGAGTATGTCCTGTGATATTGTGCAGCTCATCACTGACAGAACTAAATGGCAAGTTACTGAAAATAGCCATCATAATACTCCCTTTATAGCAAGCCTTTGCTTTGAATGTCATCTAGCATTCTTAGCAATAACATCCTCTCTGTGTTTTGATGTAAGATAGCAGAGCTCAATTGTGCTGAATGACCTTTTGAAAATAATGATTTGCTGTTTATTCATGGTGCCTGTTGCTCTTAAAATTACTGGTAATCTTTGCATTGCTATCTCTGAACCTTCAATGTTGCATTGATAAGTGTTTAAAGTTGTACTGAAAATATTTTTTCCTGAACTGTGGGACATCCCAAACTGATAGGATATTATATAGGTAGACTTGGAAATAACGAGTGGAAGGGTGGAAAATAACCTTCCTCTTTTTATTTACCTGCCAGGACCAGATTGTCCATTCTTCTTTTTTCTGAATTGGCTACTATGGCACTCAGTTGGGGGATAATTTTCAAAAGGAAGAAAATTTTCAATCTCTTTAAAGAAAGCCAAGGGAAAGAGTGATAATATCCATCAAGTGAGAGAACTCATTGTTTTGGGAAAAAAAAAACAAGGCAAGTATTTCCACAGGCCACTCCCAGTGCATGCAAGTCTATATTCAGGAGAAAATTGGTCATTATAACTGAAAACATGGACTCCTGACTTCCATCTGGCATGGCAGCATTTTTCAACAATGCAATTTTCTTGATAATGTAATAATTTTAAAGTGTCATATTGGATTGTTTCTTGTTGTTATGTTCATTCCTATTTGTGATATTTTTCCACTCTTCCGTTTTTTCAGTAGGAAGAGTAATGTGATTCATTATACAGACAGTAGGGTGAACTAGTGAATTAGGGAAGTTTGGGGTAAGAATGATTCTATTCATTCCTATTTGCATAAAGGACTTATTCCTGAATACAGACATTTTCTTCATCGGTCAACATCAAAGAGATATCTTCACTTTAAATATGATTATATGCACAAGGAAGGAAAAATTGTTATGTGATGCACATGACTTTGAATGGCTCCATTTAAAATTACCATGTATGTCTTTTTGGTTTTAAAGAATAAAATTCTACTATTCTACATAATACTATTTCTATATTACCCCAAGGAATTGTATTCTTTATGCTTTTGAATTGCTTTTTGTACAGCATTTCCTCATCTTACTGACACTTGTTAAGACTGCACAACATCTAGTAGATACTCCTTGACATGGCCACTAGAGAAAGAAGCATTAAATTCACCCCAAATACGTATTCAGACCTTTAGGGCTACTTATGTATAGGTTAACGTGTGAAAGTTCCTAACCTAAAATCACTGAACCGAATTATTTCAGCTGAGTCAAAATTCCATTTGGAGTCTGTCCAAATGAAGAAAGTGATATAGAAAGAAATATATTTTTAAAAGTGTTGCAATTGGGGTAAATTCTGTGACCTAATCTCTAATTTCATTGTTAATTTATCAACTGATGAGTGTCTCTGCTTAAACCCTCTATAAGACTCTAAATTTAAATTGTAGTTTCTTACTACTCCACTTCATACGAATGTGTAATTTAAATTACGATTTTTAGACCTTGATTCAGAAGTGTGCTTAAGCATGCTGTGTTGAAAGGGACAATTCAGATATATAAATTTAGGAGCAATCTTTAATATGTATTTAGAAATACACAAGAAAACAAAACCTAATTAGATATGTTTCCTTAATCAAGCAGTGTTGCTCTGCTGCCTACCATAAAGCTTAAATGTTTTGGCTAAAGGAAGAAAATACTCTTGGAACCAAATTTAGGCTTTTATGGTAGGTAACAGCACAGCTCCCAGAGGCAGTCAACAGATGCAGCAGTTTGCACAGCAGCTTCTGGGCTGTGCTGCTTTGAGATTTTCTTGAGACCTTGTCAAACTTTCTGGTACTTTGCCTGGGATCCGGGAACTCCTGGGAACCCTCTGAGGGTTTCTGCCGCTACCAGCTGAGGCTAGGGATAAAGTAAGGGTAGCTCTAGCAGCTCCTAACAAACTTTGTCAGCTGCCTTTGGTCACGGCTGCCTGTAGCCTTTGTTCCAGCTAACCCGTGATTGGGGAGGGTCAAGTGCTCTCAGCTCTTGTATGAGTGCCAGGCGGTTTATGCAGCAGGGTACTGCTGTGGTTTAACGCTGGCCAGCAGCGCCCCTCCCGCGCCCCCCCGCCCAGTGGAATGAGGGAGAGAATCAGAAGGGTGAGAAAACTCATGGGTTGAGGTAAAGACAGTTTAATCGGTAGAGCAAAAGCTGCGCACACAAGCAAAGTAAAGTAAGGAACTCATTCACTACTTCTGTATTGGGTCTGGGTGAGGTGGAGTTAATTTTCCCCGTAGCAGCCCGCATAGTGCTGTGCTTTGTATTGGTAGCCAGAATTTGTATTGGTAGCCAGAAAGGTTGATAACACACCAGTGTTTTGGCTATTGCTGAGCAGTGCTTGCACAGTAGCAATTCACACAATCTCCAACATTCCCCCACTCACCAGTAGGCTGGGGGTGGGCAAGATCCTGGGAGGGGAAGTAGCCAAGAGACCTGACCCAATCTGACCAAAGGGATATTCCATACCATATGACACATCTGCTCAGCAATAAAAGCTAAGAGAAAGGAGGAGGAAGGGGGGGCATTTGTTATTTATGTCATTTGTGTTCCAAAGCAACTGCTGCATGTACTGAAGTGGGAAGTGGCTGGACATCACCTGCTGATGGGAAGTAGAGAATAAATCTTTTATTGCCCTTTGCTTCCCCACACAGCCTTCACTTTTGCTTTATTAAACTGCTTTTACCTTGACCCACAAGTGTTTTTCCATCTTATTTTCTCCCCAACCCATCCTGCTGAGGAAGGGCGTGACAGAGTGGCTTGGTGGGCACCTGGAGTCCAGCCAAGGTCAAACCACTACAACTTCCCATTGACAGGCTGTCGTGGTTTGGCCTCAGCCTGCAACAAAGACCCACGCAGCCGCTTGCACAACCCACCACAGCTGTGGGGGAAAATCAGAAGAAAAAGGCAAAACTCGTGGGTTGAGATAAAGGCAGTTTAAGGGAACAGCAAAGGAAAGAGGAAAACACCACCAATAACGCTGACGGAGGAATGCACACACAGGGTGACTGTACCAGCGCTCACCCACCGGACCCGGGCAGCCCCAGCCCGCTCCCCCGCCGCCACTTCCTGCCCCTCCCCCTCCCCGGCCAGCTCCCCCCTATGGACTGGGCATGGCTCACATGGTGTGGAATACCTGTGTCCCCTGCCAGAAATGAACCCTATCCCCGCCGGAACCAGGACACAGGCAGGTGTTCAGCTATCTCCAGGAAAGCAGGGCTTCATCATGTGTAACAGTTACTTGGGAAAACAAATACTATCACTCTGAACTTCTCCCCTTCCTCTCACCTCAGCTTTTGATTGCTGAGTATGATGTCTGCAGTGGCCCACGACTGAACAACCAAAAACTCCCCAACCAGCACACAGGGAGGGGGGCCAATAATGCAGAGGAATGGAAGCTTGTAACGGCAAGGACCAGCAGGAGGAAGAGACTTCCCCCGAAGCCTGAGGTGCCCTTGCAGAACCGCTTCACCACTCTGCAGACTGAAGAGGAAAGACCCATCATAGCAGGAGAGATGCTGGAGCTGAGTAAGGCAGTCCAATCTGCTCCCCATATAACAACCAGCACAACTAAGAAAAAGCAACAGGTGATGGTAGTAGGCAACTGTCTTCTGAAAGGTATAGAGACACCCATTTGCCAGCCTGACACACTGTCTAGAGATGTTTGCTGCTTACCGGGGGCTTGTATCAGGGATGTCACTGAAGACTACCAAGCTGCATACAGTCCACTGACTATTATCCACTGCTGTTGTTTCATGTGGGCACCAGTGATACAGCCAGGAGCAGTCTGAGTATCAAGAAGGATTACAGAGCCCTGGGAGTGGCAATAAGGGACTCAGAGCACATGTAGTTTTTTCATCAATCCTCCCAGTCAAAGGGAAGGGGTTTGAAAGGGGCAGTCAAATCTGGCAAATCAACAAATGGTTACAGGACTGGTGTCACAGCCAGGGGTTTGGCTAATTAGACCATGGAACTTGCTTTAAGAAACCACATCTGCTGGGGGTTGATGGGGTCCATCTGTCAGAGAAGGGGAAGAGCATCTTTGGTCATAGGCTTACCAAGTTCATGAAGAGGGCTTTAAACTAAAGTTGCTGGGGGAGGGGAATCACAATCCATCCCAATCCTACCAGTTTGATGCCAGTGCCAGCAATAGATGCCCAGAGCCTGGAGGAGGATCACAGGTCGGCAGGAGAGCACCTGGAGTGCAGCACAAAAGAATTCCAGCCACTCCAGCCAGTAAGTCAGCTTCATCAGGTGCCCAACTTAAATGCATCTGTACAAACACACATAGCATGGGGAATAAACAAGAGGAGTTAGAGATGTGTCTGTGCCTGCAGGGCTGTGATCTTATTGGCATCACAGAGATGTGGTGGAACGGCTCCTATGACTGGAGTGTTGGTCCTGAGGGAAGTGGCAGATGAAGTTGCGAAGCCATGATCCATTGTATTTGAGAAATTGTGGCAGTGCAGTGAAGTTCCTACTGACGGGAAAAGGGGAAACATAACCCCCGTTGTTAAAAAGGGAAAAAAAGAAGACCCAGGGAACTATATGCTGGTCAGTCTCACCTCTGTGCCTGGCAAGATCATGGAGCACATCCTCCTGGAAACTCCCCTAAGGCACATGGAAAATAAGGAGGTGGTCAGTGACAGCCACATGGCTTCACTAAAGGCATTTCTTCTCTGGAAGACTTGGTGGCCTTCTACGACGGGGTTACAGCATCCATGGAAAAGGGAAGAGCAACTGACATCATCTACCTGGACTTGTGCAAAGCATTTGACGCTGTCCTGCATGACATCCTGGTCTCTACATTGGAGAGACATGGATTTGAAGGATGGACCACTCGGTGGATAAGGAACTGCCTGGACGGTCGCACTCATAGAGTTGCGGTCAAAGGCTTGATGTCCAAGTGGTGAGCAGTGATGAGTGGTATTCCTCAGGGGTCGATACTGGGACCAGTACTATTTAACATCTTTGTTGGCAGCACGGATGTTGGGATTGAGTGCACGCTCAGCAAGTTTGCCAATGACACCAGGCTGTGTGGTGCAGTCACCATGCTGGAGGGAAGGGATGCTGTCCAGAGGGACCTGGACAGGCTTGAGAAGTGGGCCTGTGCAAACCTCATGAAGTTCAACCAGGCCAAGTGCAAGGTCTTGCATGTGGGTCGGGGCAATCGCAACCCAAATACAGGCTGGATGGAGAATGGATTGAGAGCAGTCCTGAGGAGAAGGACGTATTGGTGTTGATGACCCAGCAATGTGTGCTTGCAGCCCAGGTGGCCAACCACATCCTGGGCTGCATCAAAAGAAGTGTGGACAGCAGGTCAAAGGAGGTGATTCTGCCCCTCTACTCCGCTCTCATGAGACCTCCCCCTGGAGTACCACATCCAGCTCTGGGGCTGCCAACATAAGAAGGGCATGGACCTGTTGGAGCAGGTCCAGAGGAGGGCCACAAAGGTGATCAGAGGGCTGGAGCACCTCTGCTATGAAGACAGGCTGAGAGAATTGGGGTTGTTCAGCCTGGAGAAGAGAAGGCTCTGGGGAGACCTTATTGCTGCCCTCCAGTACCTAAAGGGTGCCTATAGGAAAAAGATGGGGAGGGACTTTTTCCAAGGGCATGTAGTGATAGGACAAGGGGTAATGGCTGCAAACTGAAAGAGGGTAGATTTAGATTAGATGTTAGGAAGAAATTCTTTACTGTGAGGGTGTTGAGACAGTGGAACAGGTTGCCCAGAGAAGTTGTGGATGCTCCATCCCTGTTCAAGGCCAGGTTGGATGGGGCTTTGAGTGACGTGTTCTAGTCGAAGGTGTCCCTGCTTATGGCAGGGGATTTGCAACTTGATGACCTTTAAGGTCCTTTCCAACCCAAAGCATATGGTTCTATGATTCTGTGCTTCTATGATTCTATGATTCTATGATATGGTATGGACCCCTTTGGTTGGTTGAGGTTAACTGTCCTGGCTGTGTCCCCTCCCACCTTCTTGTACACTCCCAGCCTACTCGTTGGTGGGGTGGTGTGAGAAGCAGA
>VFFE01009229.1:1998715-2063574 GCA_008921705.1 Burhinus oedicnemus
GCCCTTTGCTTCCCCACACAGCCTTCACTTTTGCTTTATTAAACTGCTTTTACCTTGACCCACAAGTGTTTTTCCATCTTATTTTCTCCCCAACCCATCCTGCTGAGGAAGGGCGTGACAGAGTGGCTTGGTGGGCACCTGGAGTCCAGCCAAGGTCAAACCACTACAACTTCCCATTGACAGGCTGTCGTGGTTTGGCCTCAGCCTGCAACAAAGACCCACGCAGCCGCTTGCACAACCCACCACAGCTGTGGGGGAAAATCAGAAGAAAAAGGCAAAACTCGTGGGTTGAGATAAAGGCAGTTTAAGGGAACAGCAAAGGAAAGAGGAAAACACCACCAATAACACTGACAGAGGAATGCACGCACAGGGTTACTGTACCAGCGCTCACCCACCGGACCCGGGCAGCCCCAGCCCGCTCCCCCACCGCCACTTCCTGCCCCTCCCCCTCCCCTGCCCAAACACAGGCTGGGCGGAGAATGGGTTGAAAGCAGCCCTGAGGAGAAGGACTTGGGGGTGTTGGTGGATGAGAAGCTCAACATGCGCCAGCAATGTGCACTTGCAGCCCAGAAAGCCGACCACATCCTGGGCTGCATCAAAAGAAGCATGGTCAGCAGGTCGAGGGAGGTGATTCTGCCCCTCTGCTCTCATGAGACCCCCCCCTGGAGTACCACATCCAGCTCTGGGGCCGCCAACATAAGAAGGGCATGGACCTGTTGGAGCAAGTCCAGAGGAGGGCCACAAAGGTGATCAGAGGGCTGGAGCACCTCTGCTATGAAGACAGGCTGAGAGAATTGGGGTTGTTCAGCCTGGAGAAGAGAAGGCTCTGGGGAGACCTTATTGCTGCCCTCCAGTACCTAAAGGGTGCCTATAGGAAAAAGATGGGGAGGGACTTTTTCCAAGGGCATGTAGTGATAGGACAAGGGGTAATGGCTGCAAACTGAAAGAGGGTAGATTTAGATTAGATGTTAGGAAGAAATTCTTTACTGTGAGGGTGTTGAAACAGTGGAACAGGTTGCCCAGAGAAGTTGTGGATGCTCCATCCCTGTTCAAGGCCAGGTTGGATGGGGCTTTGAGTGACGTGTTCTAGTCGAAGGTATCCCTGCTTATGGCAGGGGATTTGCAACTTGATGACCTTTAAGGTCCTTTCCAACCCAAAGCATATGGTTCTATGATTCTGTGCTTCTATGATTCTATGATATGGTATGGACCCCTTTGGTTGGTTGAGGTTAACTGTCCTGGCTGTGTCCCCTCCCACCTTCTTGTACACTCCCAGCCTACTCGTTGGTGGGGTGGTGTGAGAAGCAGAAAAGGCCTTGAATCTGTGTAAGCACTGCTCAAGAATAACAAAAACATCCCTGTATTATGAACACTGTTTTCAGCAAAAACCCAAAACATAGGTCCATACTAGCTACTATGAAGAAAATTGACTGTATCCCAGCCAAAACCAGGACAGGTGCAAAAGAGAGACTAGCAAGATTTTTCTGTGCTGCATATACATTGTTAGGTATGATGATCACACATCAAAGGTTTTTCCTCAAGTGCTGCTAGAGTAACTGTCCATTTGCTATTGGAATCTTGGAACCAGACAGAGCTGTGGAAGGATGCTGCAGCTCTGCAAGTTTCTGGCTGCAGGGAGTGCCTGGAACCTCTTGCTGAGTCTTGGTCACATGGTCTTTTAGCCTGCAGGAGATATGCAGTTGTTGAGGAGCGGTCCTGCCAAGTGAAGGAGCTTTGGGTGGAGGTCAGCAGACTGTGCAGTATCAGAAACAGTAAGAAAGAGATCAACTAGCTGTTCTCTGAGACCATACAGCTTCAAGCCTCTGAACCTCCAACTGCAGGGTAGGGGCAGGAAGAGCCTCTACCTGCTGAATTAGAAATTTGAAACTCCTATCATGATGAAAGCTGGAAGCTGATGATTCCTCCTATCAGGAGGAAGGCTACTGCCCTACCTCATGATCTGCAGCTACAGAATAGGTTAACTGCCCTCGTAGCTGATGAGGATTTGGGAATGCGGTCAAATGGAGCACCTCAGATGGCTGAGCCTGAGTCACACATAACCACTAGAAGGAAGCAGTAAGTGACAGTAGTAGGAGACTCCCTACTGCAGGGGACAGAGGCACTCACCTGCTGACTTGACTTGTCACCTTGGAAGGTTTGTTGGTTTCTTGCTTGCCAAGGGTTTGCACTTAGAATCATAGAATCGTTTTGGTTGGAAGAGACCTTTAAGATCATCAAGTCCAACCCGTTAAACTAGCACTGCCAAGTTACCACTAAATCATGTCCCTCAGCACTACATCTACATGTCTTTTAAATACCTCCAGGGATGGCAACTCAGTCACTTCCCTGGGCAGCCTGTTGCAATGCTTGATAACCCTTTCAGTGAAGAAAGGCTCTTCTGGCCTTTTGACTGCTCCTCTGCTGCTTTTGCATGTAAGCACCAGTGATACCACTGGGGTGACCTAGGAAGTATCAAGTGTGACTGTAGGGTTCTGGGGGCAGTGTTGAAGGGAATGCGTGCACAGGTAGGTTTTTGATTCCACTTACAAAGTAGAAAGGCTTGAGTAGTACTCAGTGGATCCTGTGGGTTGTGCAGGTTGTGGTGGCAGCAGGGTTTTGGTTTCCATGATCATGGGACCCTTTTTGAGGCTCAGCAGCTCTTTGGAAGAGACAGGATCCATTTGACTACATGGGGCAAATGTATGTTCACCAGCAGGCTGGCCAACTGAAGCTGAAGTGGATCCTTTTGAGGGTAGACATGTAAACAACTAAGTGCCTGCAGAGCATCTTCAAGGGGACAGCTCTCAAGCATGTCCTAGGGAATTAGCACACTTGGCTGCCTCTCTGAAGTGCCCTTGAACTGATGTGAGCAGAATGGGAAGCAAACAGGAGGAGTTAGAAGTCTCTGTGTAGTTACAGGGCTATGACCTCATTGGGATAATGGAGATGTGGTGGGTCTTTATACAGGAATGGTCTCTGTGCTGGGCCTTTCTGGTGTGATTTCAACTATGGTACAGTTTGTGCTTGCTAATATTTCTCTAATTTTTATAAGGGCCTTTGATCTTCTGACAGACTGCTAACTATACTAGATGTTTTCTGATTGTTTTCTCCCTGCAATTAATTAAATGAAACATGTCACAATCATAGAATATCTCAAGTTGGAAGGGACCTACAAGGATCATCAAGTCCAACTCCCTGCTTCTTGCAGGACTACCTAAAGCTAAACCATATGACCAAGAGCATTGTCCAGACACTCCTTGAACTCTGACAGGGTTGGTGCCATGACCACTTCCCTGGGCAGCCTGTTTGAGTGATTGACTGCCCTCTCAGTGAACAACCTTTTCCTAATGTCCAATCTGAACTTCCCCTGATACAGCTTTATTCCATTGTAACATCCATGGCTTGCTCTGATTTCTGTCTGTGGATACTATAGCAGGATTAACCTGTCTGAGCTCTAGCTCTATGGAGTTGTTTAGTGTAACAGCTGCTGTTTGGTGTGCTGTGGTCTATGTAGTGACTAACATACTAACACCAAGTAGTTATTTTCTTACCTATGACCCTTGAATAAAATGCAGTGTAAAGGAGTAGAAGCACGGTGGCAAGACCCCAGGTTGAAAACACAGGCCCTAAACCCCTGTCCAAGGCAGCACAGGGGTTCATTGCTGAAAGTGGTTGTGAGCATTACCCATATTGCTGCTGCTCCTATGTATAGCCATACTGAGTTGCTTTTGCTGCTTTGGGTAAGCTATTACCATGATTAGGAAAGGGTGTAGTTATAGTGCCAAGCATTCATATCTGGCTGTAATTTATACATGCAGACACATGTATTTGAACTCATGATCTCTTGGTTAACCCGTACAGCCACCTTAGCTTAAGGAATTGCCTGGACTGGTATTCCTTCCCTGTTTCTCCCTTTTTAGTTGACCGATGTTTTGATAACCTAGTCTGTAAGGTGGATGCAGCTATTTTGCAACAAGGCTCCAAGGATGTTTGAATGGACTTACTACAGTTCCTCACCTTGATGTGATACAGAATATATAGTAAATGACATATTTTTCAAATAAAACTTTTGTGAACTAATGTTTCTTAGATACTTCTAGATGGATCAGTAAATAAACCAAATAATCCAAAATGACCTGTAAGTAAATGTTGTGGTTTCAGTTGGGATAGAGTTAACTTTCTTACTAGCAGCTGATACAGTGCTGTGTTTTGGATTTGGGATGAGAAATACTGTTGATAGCACACTGGTGGTTTTGGTTATTGCTAAGCAATCAAGGCCTTTTCTGCTTCTCATACCGCCCTGCCAGCAAGTAAGCTGGGGTGCAGAAGAAGTTGGGAGGAGACACAGCTGGGACAGCTGACCCCAACTGACCAAAGAAATATTCCATGCCATATGACATCATGCTCAGTATATAAAGCTGAGGGAAGAAGAAGGAAGGGGGGACGTTCAGAGTTAGGGTGTTTGTCTTCCCAAGTAACCATCACACGTGATGGAACCCTGCTTTCCTGGAGATGGCTGAATGCCTGCCTGCTGATGGGAAGCAGTGAATGAATTCCTTGTTTTGCTTTGCTTGCATGCGCGGCTTTTGCTCTACCTATTAGACTGTCTTTATCTCAACCCGTGAGTTTTTCCTCACTTTTACTCTTCGGATTCTCTCCCCCATCACAACTGGCAGGAGTGAGCGAGTGGCTGCATGGTCCTAGTTTCCGGCTGGGGTTAAACCACAACAGTAAAGACTCTATATGTACCAACAGTGTTATAACATATCTTTATTTGCAATTCCGTTCCCAGTGTTATTTATGCCAGTGTAATTTTGTAGACATGGTCTATGTAGTGTAGACACTTTGCTACTGTACAGAATCAACATGGTGTATTATTGCAAATGAAGATGTTCAAAATGGTTCTGGATTTTGCTTGTGACTATATATCAAAACATGGAGTGAATGGCATGATAAACTTTGATTCTTTGCCTGTTGCACCTGCCTTGTCTCTGCCCATTTGGCTGCTACTTGAGATTATCATGTCTCCTAATATCAGACAATAGCAATACCTAGGAAAAAGAATGTAAGTAAACAAAGACTTCCATAGGCATTTTGTCCTAGCTTTACAGCTAGCATGAAGGCAATTTTGGATAAAATGGAAGTGTGTTAAGAAGATGAGGCTTGTGGCATAAGACACTAGGCAACTGATATAGTAGAAAGAAGATACAAAAATGTGCATTTTTCCTTATCCTTTGGCCAAAGGGAAGTAGGCTACACTAGCCATTTTAAAAAAGAGTCTTAAAGTAGATAATAAGTGTTAAATTTCTAAACCAAGTTAAGTGTCTGATATAATTTATCCTTGTTAATATTTAATTGCTAGAGGCCAAATTTAGTCTATTTTTAGAGTAACATATAAATTTGCAACCGTTTTAACATCATGCTGTGTGTGTACACTTGTGTGACATATTCATGAAGCACATCCAACTATCTTAATGAACGCTTATCTTATTGTCAACATGTCTGTGCCTCTAATTTTAAAAGAGTGTTGCAGATACCGTGTCCAGGAATCCAAACAAGCGCAGTGAATGACTTCATGTTTACTGAGGTGAAATACGGCAAGCAAACCCTTGTCCCCAAAATACTACTTCAATTTATAGCTACTTAGTTCTACCATGAAATGTTAAACTCATGTCCTCCATCTTCTCAGTGGGCCAGCTGAGTTAGATAATGGCTACAGAGTTGCTTTTAAGAGTTCTGTTAGATGTCATCCTGCCATTTCACATGCCACTCTTCCTGCTTGTTCAAAATAAACAAGTAGGCTTTCAAGCAGAAACGAAAAAACTGTGTCTGAATCCATTTCAGAATAAACTATACTCCCTTCTATGAAAACGAATTTTTAGTTTATAAATTCATACTGCTCCACAACTATTCTCAGGAAGCCTAACTACAATAACAATTTCTTGCTATGGTTAGGTTTGTATATTTACTCCTTCTCTCCTTCTTTGATCCTTTTTTTCTTCTTATACCTGAAAAAAACAACTGAAAAAGAGCTCCAAGGTGAATTTTCGAATAGTTCAGAGGATATAAAATGCTTCATAGTAAAAATATAAATATAATTGTTTTGAACATATTTATCCAACATAATGATTAAAATAATTTCTTCAGGCTTAAAACATAATTAGCATAGCATTCAAGAAATCAGTCCTATATAGGGAGTGTATGTATGTGTTGTTATTTAATCTTCTTTAACCCAAAGGGATTAAAATATTTGTAACCTTAAGTACGTAATCTAAGAATGATTTAACACATATATTAAAATTTTCAAGACTTGGGAAATTATACTGTATTCCAAAACATGCTTTTAACCAAAATGTTGAATACCAAGAATCAATAAAAGGTACAATCAGGATGATTATTTTTTTTTCATTTTTCCCTTTTAACAAAGTATCAGCTGCTTAAAAAAAATCAAAGGCCACACTTCTGTCTTAAGCTGTGCTCGGACACAAACCATCAAAATCGATAAGAGTTCCTAAAATACCTTGAAGGAGGGGGGAGAGATAGGCTTAGATGTGTCCATTTATCACATTTACTGTAGGGAGGAAGAAGCATTCTATATTTAAGATGCAGGGTTGGGAATTAGGCAATCCAAGGTTGCTGTAGGTTTCCCATGTCATCATCTTCAAATCATTTGAATGTTTTGGGTCTTCTCTTCCTCAGAAATGTAGGTTTTGCACCTGCATTGGTGCAATTGGTGTATTTCTAGTGATACTGTTGCAGGGATTTGAGGTCCTGGAGTTTTCATTTTCCAACTCTTAAATAATTAAGATAGTGATTTTTCTTATCTTCTTATCCTTGGTTTATGGGTCTTCATTAATTCATATCCATGCATTCTTCTCCAGCGAAAAGTTGTAAATGTAGCACTACAGAATGTTGGTATACTGATTAATTGAATACAAGAGGCAACATAGTTCAGGAAAAAGGGAAATGCACAGGAGGATGGGAAATACAGCCTTCATTGCGCACTTATGCCAGGGTACTATGCAACCCTGGCAATCATTTTACCATTCTCTACCTCTTCTTTTCTGACTTTGTCTCTTCTATTTAGAGAACAGACATTTTGTACAGATATTGTATCTTAATATTCCTCTCCGTAGCATGATCATACTTCTCTTTATTACGTTTTCTAGGTGCTTCCTTAACACAAATAACACAGAAGAAAAACATTTTACTTAGTTTCTCTTTTCTCCAGATCTAGAGTTTTAACTGCAATCAGGCATGCATTATAAAAATAAAATTAAAACAGGTCCATAATTACCCACTCTGCTAAAACAATTTCCATTGTTCCTCCTTGTAGCTGTTTTTTCAAAAATGGTAAAAAGTGTTTAAAAGTTCCAAGAAATACTAATGAATTAAGGAAAACTTAAAGAACAATACAAATACATTTTAAAGTATATTAATAATAAATTAAACCAAAAATATTAGAAAGTTGTATTTGGACTGTAGTATTCAATGAACAGTGGAGAAAAAACCAAACAAACAAACCCAAAATTTTGGATAAAATTTTCACTACTAGATTGTTTTCTCAGCTCTGGTTAGAACTGAAGAGATAGTGTCACTTTAAAGAAACATAAGAGTAATTTAAATGTTTTATTTTAATTGAAAATATAATGCAAAATATTTCCTACAGAAATTCTCTTGTTACAATTAATTGGAAATTTTCTCACCTTTGGATTTGCTGATTGGAACTTAGCTGCGGGATTAAATTACATGAATTGAGTACTCACAATGAAAATGTTACCCTTCTTTAACTGAAACATTTTATGAAGTGCTAGTGAATAATTGGAAACTTACAAAATCAAATCCTGAAACCCTTACTCTCACCAAAATCTCTGACAAAATTCAAAGCAATGTGAGGTTTGCCTGGAGGAGACTGATTCTGTTTGCCTGACTGCATTCAAGGCAAGTTCTCAATTGTTCAATGGAATAAATGCTGAAGACCTTGATCCATGCAGTGCCATTGACTCCATCCAAAAATCATGGAGGGACTATAGTGGGCTTTTATTTCATTAAACTTTTCAGTTAATGTATTTATGCTTCTTTTAATTTGTTTCTTTAAAAAGCATCTTTAGAAACTAGATTTCCAAGCTGCTACCTTCAGTGTTATGGACAGAATCTTCCATTTTCATAGGTAGTGCTATGTTATGATCTGCTACACTTCCAAGAAGAGCACCAAATAGCATGAAACACACTAATATTTGAGAATATCACCCATGATTCGTACTGAATAAATATACTTTTGAAATGGTACACTAATGAAGATTCCTCTTAATGCCTTTGATGATGGGGTTATATTTACATAGACCATCCTACAAGACAATTTCATGTCTTCCACTGTTACAGTACATTTTGCCTGAAGATTCCACTTCCAGATTGAGTGTGTCCAGGAAACCACTTATTACCAAGTATTAGACTAAGAAAGAACATTTTTGGTTTTAAGGCAATAACACAGAGGAACAAATGCATTTGGTAAAGCCTTCATGTTGAACTTAAAGAGGCTAAAAAGCTCATTATTATAAAAACAAAAACATAGAAAAAGGACATACATTTTTTTGTTTGCTTTAGTTTTAAGGTACCTGTGGACCCATGGTATTTTATCTAGTGATTCTTTTTTTTTGATTTAGTGTCTGTAAGTATGATTCTCCAAAGTTCACTGGAGGAATAATTAACCAAGGTTTCATTTTCCTTAACTGAGAGATAAGTACATGAAGGCAAAATTTAAATAAATCAAGTGATACACAAAAGTTACTTCTACAGTATTTGCCATACTTTTTTGATTCTTGGTCATAATGTGTCATTAAGATGGTTTAAATTGAAGTTTGGGAATACTGTTGAGACTTTGATGGTGCTAGATATTGTACAAAAAAAAATAAAATTTTGTGACACCAAAAAATATGCACACTGATGGTTGATTAAATTTTTAAATTTTTAATTCTGTCTATATTTAGAGAGTTGGACTGGACACTTGTCTGCTTAGGTCCTACCAATATATTTTTGAAGACAAATTTTTGTCTTCAGTTTTGCACAGTCAGTTATCAAAGCTTGATTTTATGTGAAATATAAGGTAAACTTCACATATTTCAAGAAAGCAGCTGGTTGCTTCTAGAAGTGCTAAGTTGTGTCAATGAAAGATATAACTAAGATTTTCACCTTAAGATTCAGCTTCACAGTTAAAATAAGTGCAGTTTAACAGAACTTTTCATTCACATTGCATCATAAATGAGATGGGCCAATATAGAACATATTCTCAGGTACTACAAATATTTTATTCGTGACTCTACAGATTATTGTATGGCATAATTTACTGTGTTTATTAGTAACTTAATTATGATTGTGTTTATTTTTAAAAGACTGGACTGTCAGTTTGCAATACAACTGAACATTACAGTCAGCTTTCTAAAACTTAGTTGTCTTATCTAAGCTATCTGCTTGGACTTCTGCTAAAATAGGCAGCAATTTGAATGCAGGAATTTATTGCAGAAATGGTTTTCACTGTTATCATTGAGTAGACAGCTGATTTATAGCTGTGTGAAATACTAGAAGGCTACTGAAGGTAGTCCAGAGCAATTAAAAACCCTAAAGTGAACTTCTGCTCAGAATCATCATCTAGCATCTGTCTGCACAGACAATGTGACTAGTCTCCTAATTCAAGTTAGGTGCCTAAATGTAGCAAGTACAAGTATCCTCCACAAACTCTAAAACAGAATTTTGTGCTCTTTTACATTTTAAAATTATATGAGGAATAACGACTCCACACTAAGCTCTGTACGTGACAACGGTTCAACTTCCATGTAAAAGTTGTTTCCTCCAGCCATCTCTCTAGGTTGCATCCAATGATTTGCTGTATGAAAGGTGACATTAGAAGTTGTCAGAACCCTGAAAGTAGGAGGTAAAAATCAAATAGCAAAGCAGGAAGGAAAGTAGGAATTGAATATTCTTTTCTTCAAAGGCTGTTGACAGACAACTTTGGTCTAGTTTATATATAAATGGAGCTTTGAAGAGCTTGGATATTCCCTACCTAATTGGGTGCCAAAGTTCATTATCATACTCGCAGTCCCTGACTATTTCAAAATTTGATTATCTTTTTTTCCTAACGTTGTTTTTTATCTAAAAAGTGCTGCAATGACTTTCCCAGAGGCAAGTTCCACCTTTTGGAGTACAAAGCATTATTTTTGATTTCTAAAAGAATTAAGCTAAAGTATCTTTTTACTCTTTGTCATTGTAGGCTTTGGGTTTGTTTTTTTTTCCTCTAGTGAGATATCATTTGAATTATCTTTTAATTCTGAAATGCCATGGGGAACTACTGGGATATGATCATTTTTGTCATGTATTTTCCCACTGAAAAAGTGAAGTGCAGTGGCAAGTTTAAGCTCACAGTGTCTGGTGTGGAAAAGGACTTTAGTTCTGCTATAATAGTATTAAATTGACAAGAAGAAACCAGCTTGCGGTTTTAGGTGTCATATAAACTGCAAAATTTACATTAGCATGTTTGATAAATTAAGGAAGAAAAATCCCTTTAAGTATTTGAAGCCCCTCTGGTACTTACAATATATGGAAATGTATTACATATATCACCATAAATACTTAGCTAAAGAGAAATGCAGTAAAACAATTTTATACACAGTAATTTCCTATAGATCCTATTATTGGTGTGAGTACTAGGGGAATTAATCATTGATTACAGTCTTTTTTTTATGTATATATAACTGGTTGATAGCGTGAACCAGCAATAAAAATAATAATCCTAAATAAGTTATTATATTAATCTTCTGGAATTAGTTTAATTATTTCTTGCAAGAGACTACATTTTCAAAACATTGCAGAACTAGACATTTTTGTGTGATCACTACCAGTAGTAGGAACTTAGCGTGGTTTTATTAATCATCTGGTTACATGCAGACCTTTATTTAAGAAAACAGATACGTGTGCTGAAATCAGGCTTTAAAGTACGTTGTGCTTGTCAAGTAACTGTTATCAGTGACTTGTGTCAATATTGCACTGAGAACCCATTGCACAAACACTTGTTGCATGATGTGTTTCTTAGGACTGCAAATCACAAATTGGTATTCAAATTAAGCTTATTTAGAGGCAATGATAAACCCCAAATTTAATTTTTGAATGCCAATGTGCAAACAGTAGAGCAGCAACAAAAATACTTATCAAGCAAATTGCTTTTTAATCTCGTTTTAAGAGAATACATTGCGTTAGAACAATACATTACACTTCCACATGTATCTTCTCCTCCTGGTTTTGTTCACTAGGGCAGAGCTATCACTGAGATCATCTATGTCTATATATCCTCAGACTCTGAAAGTAATTAATGATGATGTATGTCAACTTTTTAAAGGTATTTTGAAGAGAAAGCAGTATTTTTATATTGCAAACTACTCATTCCATTTTCTCATTAGCATACTCATATTTAAAAATAATATTAAAAAATAATCTTAGGAAATGAAAATGGATGCAGATCTGTCACTTTAGGTCTAGCTTAGACACTTTCAAAATAGCTCTGTTTTGAATTGGAAAATGACAAGGAAAATCTTTTTTATATACCTTTTTTCTTTACATTTTGAAGTGTAGCTCTAATATAGCCTAATATATTTTTTCTATTTGGATTGTCTTTTTCCTTCATTTATTTGGCAGGGAAGTGTAAAAATAATGGAAGCTTCTTAAGCACTTTAAAGGAAGTCCTTTCTCTAAGACTATTGGTTTTTAATAACAGTGGTCATAAAATATGTGGTAGTTATACAAGAGAGGGGTGCTAATTTTAGATTGTTGGTAAAGTCTTATGGTTGTTGATTGTATTCTGCCTTCATAAACTGTATTTGCAGGTCGTTGTTTTATTTGCTGTTTTTTATCAGCAAATGTGTTCTTCTGTGAGCAAAGACGCTGTAGTTTGTGTCTGCTGATCTATTTGAAAGATATTTGTCAGATGTACAGAGCTCTCCAAAGTTCCTAAGCATTTTGTAAAAGGTGACTGCTGGATAGAAATAATCCTGTAGTAGTGCCTCTTCTACTGGGAAAACAGGGGGATGAATTCAGCACTTACTAGACATTGAAGAATCCAAAGGGAAAGAAAGGTATTAAGAATACCCTAATCATCATATAACATGCTACTGGCATTGGCAGCGGTATGGACATCATAATGACTACCATAAGGAATCAATCCTAAGGAAAAGAGCTTTTGTTATTTCTGTTGTTTACAAGGTATATTTTTGTCCTTAATAAAGGAAAATTTATTTTTAAGTCCTTAAATAGTTGTACTAAGCAAAAGTAATTTTAATGAATAAGTTTTAGTAACTATTTTCACTTTTTAATGAAAGTTGAAACGCACAGAGCCTTAAAATGGGTATTTTAAAATGAAAAAAGGTGGTATTTATACCACTACAAATTAAACTGACATCATCATTACTTTTTTAAAAACTGAATTATCCACAGAAGAAAGTAGAATGAATCCAGTCAAGAAATGACAGTATCAATATACTCCACTCTTTTTGTTGGTAACTGTGCTGGGTTGGCCTTGGCCAGCTGCCAGATGCCCACCCAGCCCCTTGTCCTCTACAGGACACAGGGAGAAAATAAGATGAAAAAGCATGTATGTTGAGATAAAAACTGGGAGATCATTTACCAGTTCCTGTCATGGGCAAAACAGAGTCGGCTTGGGGAAAATTAATTTCGTCTACTGCCAGTTAAAATGGATTTGAGTAATGACAAAGACAAAATTAAAACACCACCTTCTCCCCTCCCCATCCTTTTTTCCCAGGCTCAACTTCACTCCTTCACTCCTGATTCGTCTACCTTCCCCCACGCCTTCCCTGAGCAGCTCCTTTCTGCAGCTTCTTCCTCCCTACACTTTCCCCTTGCTCCAGCATGGGTTTCTCCACCAGCCACAGTTCCTTCAGGAAATATCCAGCTGCTCAAGCATGGGGTCCTCAGTGGGCCGCAGTGTGAATATCTGCTCCAGTGTGGACTCTTCTGTGGGCTGTCCCATCTCCACTGTGGTCTCATTTACAGGCTGCAGGAGAATCTCTGCTCTGCCTGGAGCACCTTCTCCCCCTCCTTCTCTGACCTTGGTGTTCACATTGTTGTTCCTCACACTTTTTTTTTTTTCCCTCTCTGTTCTCTGGCATTTTTTAAATATGCTCTTACAGAGAGGTTTTTTTTCTTAGCCTCTTTGGGAGTTGCTTTTTATCTTTCATCCTGTACAACTAAAATTATTATTCTTGTCTTTGCTATTTCCCTTTTTTGTTTTCTGACATCATTCTCTTAATTACTTTTTCTCCAACTCCCACAATATTGTCCCATTCTTGTCCATCAGAAACAGTCCATCAGCTTTATTATTTTTGCTAACCAGTCTGGCTTTATTCCCCTTCCATTGGTCTCTTCAGTTAAAAAACAAATGCATTTCCCATATGCACTTTTGGAATTAGCATATCTTCAAGTTCTTGAACTTTTCACTTTTTTAAAGTTTTCTTTATTGCATCAGAAATAACATCTTCCCTTTCAAATGTGTTTTCTCTTACATCTCTGTGAGGGAGGATAGGCTCTGTAATACCCTGTTTGCTAGACTCTCTGCATGACACTATAAAAAAGGGAATGCACTTCCAGATCGAATGTATAGGGACACAGGAAGATAACCTCCAAAAGCTATCATGGTTATTCAGTAAAGACCTCTGCATAACCCTATGTTTATTTACAGTATTTGTTAATCCTCCATTACAGATCCATATCTTTTTTGAAAAAATATCAATAAATTAATTTATAAAACTTGCTTGTTTCCCTAAAGTAATTATCAATGGTTGTTTAAGGAACCTTCCATTCAGGGTAAGTGAGTAAAGAGTCCCATTTCAAAACTACTCATTAGTGGTTGTGATTAATTAGTGTGAAGAATAATGAGTTATCTGAAATGAGAATAGCAATAATTAAACTGATTGCATGAATTCTTGGATTAATAAAATCCAGTTATTCTCATATGTAACTGGCACAAATTTTATTTGTATCTCCTTTTTAATAACTTTGCTAATGCTATCAGAAAGTAAACAAAACAAACTAATTGTAAATGAATACAAAGTTCAATTAAATCTCAAAACCCTGCCAAGGCAGCTTTGTGTACAGATTAGTTCAAAGTCCTTATGTATCCATGGAATGCATACAAAGCTAGTGGACACAACAATACTCATTTGTGAGTGGATGATATGGAGAAATTGGAACAGCATCTTTCATGCCTGTGGAGACAGCTTGAAGTTTCTGGGTTTTGTAATGGGGAGATTTTTCAAATTGTGACATCACAGAATTTTCACTTGTTATATGAGGAATTATAGTTGCTTTTATAGAATAGGTAAGATTGGTGCCCAGGAGCTAAAGCCAGTTTACAACATTTCAAGAAGGAGCGGGTTTTTTTATTTTGATGTCAAGAAGACTAATTAATTGATTCCCCTTTGTTTCTGCCAACACGTTCTGTTTTGTTGATCATCACTGGAGAATAAGTTGAGAATGGTCAAGAAAGAACTGTTTGAACTAGAATGAAAAAATGTCTCAAAAAATGTAGATATGGAAGACAAAAAACCACATAGTCTGATGCTCAGTGGGACTTACTGAATATATTATTAAAAGAGTAACACTTGTTTAGGGTAAAGAAAAAGAAAGGAGAATTTTCTTTATATTTTAAGGTTATTTCTGTTTGTTTTGTGAGAAATTCATGGAAGCCTAACATGCCAGCTCTTCCTCTGTGAAGACAATGAAGGAAAAGGAGGAGGATATTGTGGTGTACTCTATTATAGAAACATCTGTTCAGGAAAGAGGTGAATAATGTGTTTAGCTTTTTTTCTAAACAACTACAAGAATCATTCACAAAGCAGGACCTGGTGATAATCGGAACCTTTAATTATTGAATAACTGTTAGAAAAGCAAGGCTCAGATAACTCAAGATGTTCTTGGAAAATCTTGGGATCAGAATTACCATAAACTATAGGGAATTACTAAAAGCTGAGCTATTTTAGGTTGACTTTTGATCAAAAGTGGTAGAATAACAATAGAAATTAATTTCAATAGTGTTTCATTTTTTAATGAAAGAAAGGAGTGATAACAGTGAGATGAAGAGAATGGGCTTCAGAAAAAGCAGACCTCAATGACCTAAAGAAACCAGTTGTTAGGGACTTGGGAGACTATTCTAAGGGATAAAGGGTTGTAGCAGAGCTGACAGGTACTGAAAGAAACAATATTAATTCAACAATGGCAAACTGTCCCATATCAGGAGAAAGATAAGAATCCTAGTAAAAGATCAATAGGGCTGTGTCAGGAAATCTTGAGTTTTCTAAAATTAAAATTTGAGAAAAGTCACACACAAAGAAAGGAAAACCAGGTTTGAAGAAGTAACTCAGACTTATAGGAATGAAACTTTAAAAAAAGAAACAAACCCTAAGACATGGATTTGCATCCAAAAAAGGACTTTAAAAAAAATAATAAAATGTATAGAAAATAAAGAAAATATGTCTGTTCTTAGATATAAGGATATCATTGCTGATGAAGAGAAGTCTTAAAACATTCAACTCTTTCTTAACTTCAGTATTGGAAAAATAGGTTAATTGTAACCAAATAATTAATGGAATTAATTTTAGCAGTGAAATAGAATACTACAGGGTAAAAATGCTTCTTGGTTTTCTTACCGCATTTGAAACTCAGGTTTTATTAACCAGTGCCAGGAAAAATGAACAGCCTAATCACAATAAGAAGGGCTGTACCAGTTTTATGGTATATTTCATTTTATTTCTAAAAAAAACCCCGTTTGTTTGCTTTCTAACACAATAACTTTTTTGTCTTATTTGAAGATCTCTGAACTCACAATACTACCATGAGTCATAGTAGACACTATTATAAACTGAATTAGGAGTTACTTTTTTATTTCATGTCAGATAAAATGGCTAGTATTACTTGATTATTTTGTTGTTCTTATTCAATACTTGTGTAGGTATGGCAAACCATAGGGGGCCCCATGTTACCTGTGCTATTCAGAAATATCTAAAGACAGTCCATTCTCTGAAGATTTTTACTTTTTCACATTTAAAAAGTTCTGTGCTCTCATATGGATAAATACATATAAGTATTTATAAAACTTAGTGCTGAATAAAAAAGAAAAATTGGGTGAAGGAAAGAAAACATAACTTTTTTTCAGAGGAAGAAAATAAAGACTAAGTACACATACGTAGTTTTGCAGGTATTAGACAGCAATGCCTCTTTAGGCACTTTTGTCCTTTTAATGTATTGTAAGTTTGCATGTAAGTATCTATGATGAAAAATACAAGTATCTGCTCTAAAAAACTGTCTGTTCAAACTTTCTGAGACTGTTTTCAGTGTAGTGTGATGAACAACCACAGGTGTTTTGGTACATTCTTGCTTTCTCTACTGCTTTATTAATCTGTAGATAGTACACCATGATTTTGTTGGTTTGCCACTGCTGCGGTTCAAATAAATCAATTCCTTTTTTAGATTTACTTTGTTATATGAAAAAAAATAGTGAGTTTCTAAAGTTGTCACATATACACAAGCTTAATGCCTTACTGATCACTCAGAGTCCGTGGCAAAAAATACATAATCCTAAATGGAGATGGTCTGATACCATGCTAGAAGATATTACTGCTGCTAAGTTTAATAAAATAAGAGTGACTTGCTGTCTTTATCGTGACCAAGATCACATTCTTATAACGATCCAAAATGACACATTGAAACTCGCTGCTGAAATGCAGAACTTGGAGACTCGATACTCAGTCCAGTAAAAATTCTCTCCTGCTGAAAGCTACTTGCTCCTGTGTTGCACTCAGAACACAAGATCTCTTTTCTATGCAATCAGGTTGAAAACACATTTCCAACTCTTTGAAACAGCCCCCAGCTTAACTTCAGTGTCAGAGCAAACTGCCTTGGTTTCTTCCTCTCTGAGACTGTACCTTTGGTAGCTGTGGTCCTGTCTGAATTCTCCAAAGAGTCCATAGAAACCACTGTGCTAAAAATCCTAGAGTTTGTGAAGAAATAATATGACCAGAATTAATTACACTCATTCATGAAACATTTTCAAAACAAAGCAATGTTTATTAGTTAACTGGAATATACTATACAAAGTCCTGCTCTTTGCATGACCATGCCAAAACTCAGTTTAGACTGGCTTAGCAAAGTTGTCTGCCTTGCTTGCCCAAAGAATCTTCATTTCTCTGTTCTAATCTGCTGTAAAAGTTAATAGCCAAGTTGTTCACACTTGACTCCCTGGCTCCCAACTGTTAAAAGTATGATGTCCAGTCATTGTCCCCCAAAATGGACGGCTAGCTCTTCAGTTCTGTTCAGAGCAGCAGAGACACCTACATGCTATTGCTCTGGTTTCCACTTCTCTGAGTCCTCTTAAAAAGGAATGCTCTCCAGGAAAGGTTTAAGTCATTCAACTCTGCTGGGTAATTTTAGAGACAGATGAGTACATTTAGTCAATTATTTTGTTCAGAAAAACATTACAAAACATCTTTATATTGTACATAAGTATTTTCATTTTCCCTACAGAAGGGAAGAAGTAAATAACGTTTGTTGCAGAGAAAACTTAAAAAATGAGTGTTCTAGAATTTTAGTCATTAAAACAGCTTATAAAAGTTTAAAGGCCAGACTATATTAAAACATCATAATCTTTAGCTTCCTGTTAATTCCTAGAACCTGAATAATGACTTGGGGAAGTAGGCAGATTGATTTTTATTTTGTAAAATTTTCAGTTAAAGCTGAATTTCTCATATTAAACATGATCAAAACTTTTTCAACTTATAGAAAGAAAAAAATATGTTAAAGTCACAAATTATGTGTTGATAACATTGAGCCATCATTTCTCTCTAGTTTTTTTTTTTTAAGCTTACTCAGATGTTACACAGATGCATTCATATGAAGGTTTATTTTCCTGGTGATGTATTCTTGTGAAAACACCAAGATGTCAATGCAGCCACCTATAACCAAAGCAGTAATGGGACATTTGGAATACTGTACATTTGAAATACTGGTGCAGAAGTTATCACAAGTTGCAATGAATTTGGCATATTCTTGGTCTTCATTTGAGTGAAGTACAAATCACTCATAAGCATGTCTGATAGATAAATAATTATTGAAAAGCCCAAAACATTTCTTTTTTTTTTTTTCCTATGATCTGCACTTACTAAATGGAAGCTGCCATAGGAATATATCACTAGTTTTAGAAAATGTGCAGTCCCTCTATTTTACTCTTAGGTTGACCACATATGTGCAAATTCTGCCTCCTCACTCTGCAACTGCCAAACTGCCAATAATTCTTTGAAGGGACTGTATAAAGCCAAGGTTTCTGAGCTACAATTCGTGAAGCCTCTTCTAGCGTGCTATGTTAAGGATGCAGAGCGTCCATTAGCAAAGTCTAAAGAAAACACAGTTTGAGAACTGTATGCTTTTTCCACTAAAGTATACCAAAGTTACTCTACCAAGGATATTCTTTTCCTGCTAAAATCCTGTCCTTACACTTCTCTTTTCGCTCTTTTGTTTCCAATACATGCAGCCTTTCAATGGGCATTTGGTTAGCCTTGAACATTGAAAATAACATGATAATTGCAGCATACCAACCAACAGTTGGAGCAGTGCTCCTCTTTGATTCTAAAATCATGACGCAATCTCTTATCTTCCAGATCATATTAGGACCAGGTCTATTGTGAAAAGTAGGTGGTGTTGTAAGCATTATAATAAACCTGCTTTGTAGTTAGGATTTAACCAAAGAGCTTATCTAAGCAGGCTCAACTGTGTCCTAGTTTCAGTTTATTGTCAGAAAAATAAAATGTAACATAGAATCACAGAATCATAGAATGGTTTGGGTTAGAAGGGACCTTAAAGGTTCTCAAGTTGCAAACCCCCTGCCGTGGACAGGGATACCTCCCACTAGACCAGCTTACTCAAAGCCCCATCCAACCTGGCCTTGAAAAGATGGGATATCCACAACTTCCCTGGGCAACCCGTTCCACTGTCTCAACACCCTCACAGTAAAGGATTTCTTCCTAATACCTAATCTAAAGCTACCCTCTTCCAGTTTGAAGCCATTATCCCTTGTCGTATCACTACTCTCCCCAGTAAAGAGTCCCTCCCCATCTTTTCTGTGGGTCCCCTTTACATACTGGAGGGCAGCAATAAGGTCTCCCCGGAGCCTTCTCTTCTCCAGGCTGAAGAACCCCAACTCTCTCAGCCTGTCTTTAGAGGGGAGGTGCCGCAGTTCTCTGGTCAGCTTTGTGGCCCTCCTCTGGATTTGCTCCAACACGTCCATGTCCTTCTTATGTTGGGGGCCCCAGAGCTGGACGCAGTACACCAAGTGGGGTCTCATGAGAGCAGAGGGGCAGAATCACCTCCCTCGACCTGCTGACCATGCTTCTTTTGATGCAGCCCAGGATGTGGTTGGCTTTCTGGGCTGCAAGTGCACATTGCTGGCTCATGTTGAGCTTCTCATCCACCAACACCCCCAAGTCCTTCTCCTCAGGGCTGCTCTCAACCCATTCTCCGCCCAGCCTGTGTTTGGGCTTGGGATTGCCCTGACCCATGTGCTGGGTCTTGCACTTGGCTTTGTTGAATTTCATGAGGTTTGCATGGGCCCACCTCTCAAGCCTGTCCAGGTCCCTCTGGATGGCATCCCTTCCCTCCAGTGTGTCGACCACACCACACAGCCTGGTGTCATGAACAAACTTGCTCAGGGTGCACTCAATCCCACTGTCCATGTTGCCAGCAAAGATGTTAAATAGCACTGGTCCCGATACCGATCCCTGAGGAACACCATTCACCCCTGCTCACCACCTGGATATCAAGCCATTGACTCTTTGAGTGGCCATCCAGCCAATTCCTTACCCTCTGAGTGGTCCATCTGTCAAATCCATGTCTCTCCAATTTAGAGACAAGGATGTTCTGCGGGACAGTGTCAAATGCTTTGCACAAGTCCAGGTAGATGATGTTAGTTGCTCTGCTGTTATGGACCAACACTGTAACCCCATCGTAAGAGAGCACCAAATTTGTCAGACATGATTTGCCTTTAGTGAAGTCATGTTGGCCTCCATACCATAGAGGTTATAATCACTGCTTAACTGCAGTGTACATTTCACATTCATGAATTATGTGTGATAGTGTCCATGATTAAGTCCACCCCTCAACATCTATATGTTGTGTCTCCTCCTTGACGTCCTGAGTTGTCATGGGCTAGGTGCTCTGCTTCCACTGCTGTAACCATCCCCACAGAGCATTTGTCACCATCCATAAATCAGTGTAGAGATAAAGTACTGGCCATTTTTCTCATTCGGCAATGCCCAAAGCCAGCTGGATGGCTTTCACCTCTGCAAACTGGCTCGATTCACCTTGTCCTTCAGTGTCTTCTGCAATTCATTGTGTAGGACTCCACACAGCAGCCTTCCATTTTCGATGTTTTCCTACAATACAGCAGGATCCATTAGTGGACAGGGCATATGTCTTCACATTTTCTGGTAGTTTATTATACAGTGGAGCCTCTTCAGCAGGTGTCACCTCCTCCTCCGGTGATGTTCCAAAATCTTTGCCTTCTGGCCAGTTCATGATCACTTCCAGAATTCCTGGGTGACTGGGGTTTCCTATTTGAGCTTGTTGTGTGATTAGTGTGACCCACTTACTCCACATAACATCAGTTGCATGTTGTGTAGAGGGGACCCTCCCTTTGAACATCCAGCCCAGCACCATCAGTTGGGATGCTAAGAGGAACTGTGTTTCAGTACCAACCACATCTGAAGCAAGTGCCAATATCGCTTTTTCAGTCGGAGTATAGCGGACTTCGGATCCTCTGTATCCCTGACTCCAAAACCCTAGGGGTTGACCTCGAGTCTCCCCTGGTGCTTTCTGTCAGAGGCTCCAGGTAGGGCCATTCTCCCTGGCTGTAGTGTAAAGCACATTTTGAACATCTTGTCCCACCCAGACTAGCTTCGGGGCTACTGCATGAACTATTTCCTGTTTAATTTGTCCAAAGGCTTGTCATTGCTCAGGGCCCCATTTAAAATCATTCTTCTTCTGGGTCACTTGATAAAGAGGGCTCACAATCAGATTGTAATTTGAAATATGCATCCTCCAAAAACGCACAACACCTAAGCAAGCTTGTGTTTCCATTTTACTAGTTGTTGGAGATATAGCTGCTATTTTGTTGATCACGTCCATGGGGATCTGAAAGCGTCCATCTTGCCATTTTATTCCTAAAAAACTGGATCTTCTGTGCGCGTCCCTTGACCTTACTTCATTTTATGGCAAAACTGTCTCAGAAGGATTTGGATTATTTTATTCCCTTTCTCAAAAACTTCTGCTGTGTTGTCCCACACGATGATGTCATCAAGTATTGCAGGTGTTCCAGAGCTTGACCTTGCTCCAGTGCAATCTGGATCAGTCTTTGGCAAATGGTAGGGCAATATTTCCACCCCTAAGGCAGTTGATTCCAAGTGTACTGGATGCCCTTCCAAGTGAAAACAAACTGTGGCCTGCACTCTGCTGCCAAAAGGATTGAGAAAAATATATTATCAATATCAATTGTGGCATGTGAATATTCCATTGGCCGGTCTGTTGTTCTGTCTATGCTTCTTGTCAGCTTCTACGGGAAGCTGAAAAGAGTCCTTGAAAAGTATAAACATTGCCTAGCAACAACTAAAACAATATGCATTATTGGCATTCCTTTTACAGCAATCACTAGAAAGAAAATTAACCC
Source organism: Burhinus oedicnemus (assembly GCA_008921705.1). Taxonomy (NCBI): domain Eukaryota; kingdom Metazoa; phylum Chordata; class Aves; order Charadriiformes; family Burhinidae; genus Burhinus; species Burhinus oedicnemus. Next base: position 2,020,482 of record VFFE01009229.1, read on the forward strand.
TTTCCCAGCTGAAACCAGGACACCCGTGGTGCATCTCACCAGGTCCCATGGATTTGTGCATCTTCAGGTTCCTTAGATGGCCTTGAACCCGATCTTCTATAGTGGGCAGTTCTTCGTTCTCACAGTCCCTGCCTTTGTGTTCTGCGACTTGGGTGGTATGGCTATAGCACTGGCCAGTGAAGACTGAGGCAAAGTTAGGTATAAGTTAGCAATTGTGAGGTACAAGTTAGCAATTTAGGCTGAATTTTTGTCTGATATCCAGGATTAAGAATAGAGGACATACAGTATGGCACCTTATGGCAGAGCCCTGAAATAATCCCATTCTACATTGTTTATTGTATCACCATCTGCAGTGAAATGTGACTGTTAACTAAAGCTAGTCCATGGCTTAGATCCCCCCTTTTCAGCAAGCTCTGTGCAACTAAGCCATTTGGCATTTTTATTCAAGGCATATAAAATAATAGGATCTTATATTCTGTAGGCAATATAGTTTAAAGTGTCAGGAATAAACCCTCTCCCCCACCCCACCAAGCCTGCTCCTTATTTTATTTATTTATACATATACACACATACACACAGCCTTGGTGTTCCACAGAGGAGAGCAGCTGCAGGTCTTCCATTTGGATTTGTATTGCAATAAAATATCTGATAATTGCATGTTTTATTTTCTTTATTCATTCAGGGAGATCACAAAGTCTAATAAAGAACACAAAATTTACTGTGATGTTTTGATATTAGACCAAATAACAGGAGAGGAAAGACATCAGTTTCTAATTAGAACAGCGCAAACATTGGTTTCTTTCTGGTTTTGCTGTTGAACAGCTTGAATTGACATGAAATATTTTTCTGTATGGGTTTTTAAAGTGCATTTGCAAATGTTTGAGTTGTAGAATGTTGGTGTCTCTAAATTTCTTCAATAACCAGTGGTGAGAGAGAGCTTCTTTCAGGGTCTGAATAGCCTTTGCAGGAGCCTTTCATTGTTTAATGAACATAGAAGGAGCCTAGAAAAACTGGTGTTCATAGAACAAAATTAGCTTTTGGGAGCAGCCCTTTCTCGTTAAAACAAGATCCACGAGCTATCTATTCTTTTATTTTTTTTCAAATTTGGCCCAAGACAGAATGCCTTATATTTAAGTGAGTATCAAAAGGCTATCACTATTACAGTAAAGTCAGGTATCAAAAACTTACATGCTCATGGCTAGATTCTCTAGTCCACTGAGTAACAAATTGCATATTAACAAAACTATGTCATATTCACTTGTCTACACAGGAGTCTCACAGCTCCTGATGCAGAAGACAGAGTGGATTCAATTATCCACTTTCAAAGCTGCATAGTGAAAGTGGGAACCAACATTCCTGTCATACCATTGGGGAATCTGGTAATTAGAGTTCATTTTTTAGTGCTTATTTTTACTTTTATTTTTATTTTACCTACCTGATTATTTTTTGTATCAGCCTAAATCTCAAATGCTTTGAAAGTGTCAAAATTAGATTAACCGATTCAACACTCAATATTTTTTTGTTTCAGTTGGCTCTTCGGTTAATCAGATACAAACTATTTCATAGAATCATAGAATGGTTTAGGTTGGAATGGACTTTAAAGATCATCTAGTTCCAACCCCCTTGCCATTGCAAGGACACCTCACACTAGACCAGATTGCTCACAGCCTCATCCAACCTGGCCTTGAACACTTCCAGGGATGGGACCTCCACAAGTTCCTTGGGCAACCTGTTCCAGTGCCTCACCATCCTCAGAGTGAAAAATTACTTCCTGAGATCTAATCTCAATCTACCCTCTTCCAGTTTGAAGCCATTGGCCCTCATCCTATCACTACGGGTCCAGAGGAGGGCCGAGAAGATGATCAGAGGGTTAGAGCACCTCTCCTATGAAGACAGGCTGAGAGAGTTGGGGTTGTTCAGCCTGGAGAAGAGAAGGCTCTGGGGAGACCTTATAGCAGATCTCCAGTATCTGAAAGGAGCCTACAAGAAAGCTGGAGAGGGACTTTTTACAAGGTCATGTCAGTCATCTTGCAATTGCTTTTTTAGGGTACTAACCAATTGATCAAAAAGTCTCCAAACAAACAAAACACAGACAAGAAGCCCTCTAATACAGGGCTCATCTTCATGTCTAAATGAAACTCCAGAAGTGTGAGGTTTGGGAAAACTGTTGTGTACAATGTTTGACTACTGTTAAGGGAGACCAGTGTTAGAATTTAGATGAGTGTTATCTTCTCTTATTTTATTTATTTATACATATACACACATTCACAGAGCCTTGGTGTTCTACAGAGGAGGGCAGCTGCAGGTCTTCCATTTGGATTTGTATTGCAATAAAATATCTGATTGTGTTTTGATAACACAGCAGAACATACAAGACATTTGTGAAGTCATAAACCAGATCCTGATTGTCATAACAGAGGTTGTTGACATTCATAGAGTAGCTCTCAATTAATGCCAGTGGGAAGATAATGAGTCAGTTTTATTTTCATTCAGGATAAATTGCTAAAAGGCAGATTTTTCAAAAAAATGTTTGTCTATATTTGGGATGAGATTCACTTTACACTTCTACCTGAAAATTTCCCTTTGAAGAAAGATACACACTTTTTTTTTTTTTTCCACTTAAGGTTTTATAATAATCTGTAGTTGTCCAGAGGGTATAGAGTGATTCATGAGAACTTTCTCTGTAAATATTATGGTTTTGGAACATTTTCCTAGGAACTATCAGACACAAGTTTTAAACTTTCCTCAGTAGTTGCATATGCTGTGCTTTGCAATGGGATCACATTTCACTTTGCTTCCTGAAAGGGATGGTCAGTTAAAATGTAGACGTGTATGACTAAGGTATGTTCACAGGATCCTACCTTACACTTACAACTTTCAGATTCACAAGGTTATGTAAAGACCCAACCCCATAAAGCAATGAACATCTTTCTCAAGGACTGAGAATTCTCAGCTCATATTCAAAAACAACATTACGGCACCGTGACAATAAACACAATATCAATGTTTTAATATGTAGAGTCAGTGTACAGGAGGTCTGCTGTAACTATATTAACACATATTCAGAACCTATTTCATGGATTTATGTTTATGATGATACAACACACTTCACACCAAAGTGAGTATTTGAAAGAGAACTGTTAACAGAATTTATGACAGGACTTTTCACAGAACATAGTTAGCAATAAGTTACTAAAAATATAGCAATAAGATGAAGACCTTAGGTAGATGATCTATATAGCACTAAATCTGTAATCCTCAACTCCTCTTTCTGAGATAACAGATTTCTTTAAATCAACAAGACAGGGAAACCTGCGAACACAAAGCACATTACAACACAGACACATCCTCTCTGCTAGCTTTGCATCTTATATAAAAGGAAAAAAAAATAAATGGATCAAATACAATACCTGCCATGTTCTCCTTTCATTCTACTTCCAGCCCTTGAAACATGCATTAAAATTAAAGCCGCGATGAAACACTGATGTGTTAACTCTGCTATAAACTGTTCCTTATTAGCAGCATGGTCCTTTGTTACATTTCAATAAAGTTTCAAAATCAATAGCTGTCAGTTGCACCACTGGAAGTTATATTAAAATTTATCTGGTGTGTTTCTTTTACATACTGTGGAAGAACTCTGTAGAGTTTCAACAAAATCTTTTGCTTGTTTTCGGTTGAACAGATATTGGTGACCTCTACAGAAGGGAAAGCTAATTCAGTGTCCAGTGACATCCATCACTTTACCACAGCAAATTATTGTGGGTTAGTTCACAGCTGAATACTTCAGTGGAACTTAAACCTGTCATTTTACCCTGAGTTACCCCAATATGCTAGTCTTAAATAGATGCAGACTCACAGAGGAGTACTAGGTAGAAAAGAAGCATTTTTCCTCATTTAGTCCAGTCACAATTTCTTTAACAGCAAGGGAAAAGAGACAAGAAGACACACAATCTAGCATTAAAAAGTATACACAAGGTGCTCTCACGCATGCTTCTCAGAGGTGATCGACTTTGCGTTCAGTTTTTAGAGCCCATGAACACATCATTCAGAAGAACAGCAGAGATCATCTTGATGACTCTTTTACACCTATGCACAGCAGATTTCATTGCTCCCTGAAGAGGCTGCAGCTGAAGTGTTTCATGGTGCTTCAGAGATATAAGATAAGGATAAGCCATTCTAAATACTAATGTATTACTTAAATAGGGTATACTAAAGCTACATTACCAATGACACTGTGCCAGCACTTGTCTGTGAAGAGATCGCATCCTGTACTTGTGGTCAAAAAAACCCTTAGATCAGAACAGTTTCAGGGCTAACTTGTGCCCGACTCATGAGTTAACTGTACACAAGTTTTAACTAAGCCACTAAATATGACAAGCCTGAAAAATGGCTACATATAGATAAAAAAAATCAGAAACATGAAGAGACTTGAATCTTGCTTTACTTGTGTATGTAAAGTTCTGTTAAATTCATATGGGTCCCTCTGAAAGCTTTTCATAAGATTTCTGTATGATCTTCAGCTGAAAGAAATCAGGACCTCTTTCCTGTCCTTGACTTAATATCTTACACTTTTTATATAACACCATGTAGAAACGTAGCCTGAATTGATTACAGAATATCCCTTTCCTTACTACCAAATTCTACTTGGTATTCTGCTGTCTATTCATTTACTAGTGAAGACAGTTTCCTTTCAGGTCAATATTTGGAAGTTAAAAGATGATGTTTATTGCTCATATCAATCACCAATATTAGAATATTAGCAGATTTTGGATACTTAAAGAAATTGCTTTTGTCCAGCCTCTTCAGACGCAAAGTGGAAAACTTTGTCTTGACTAAACTAGACTTCATCAAAAAAAGAGCAGAGACTGACAGTTGTTTTATAGCCACTGTTGGCTTTTGTGTCGAAAGAATTGAAATGGACTTGTTTTATATTTTATTTTAAGAAGAGGCTATCGGCAACTATCCCACACACCAAAAAAACATCTAGAAAACAAGAAACTTTTCATGGGGAAACTACAGTATGGATATAAGCCAGTAGAAAATTTACTGACTACCCTAATTCTGTCCTCTGCCATAAATTCCTGTTAGTTGCAGCAATGTAAAGAGCATCTCACAGAATCACAGAATAGTAGGGGTTGGAAGGGACCTTCAGAGATCATCTAGTCCAGCCTCCCTGCCAAAGCAGGTTCACCTAGAGCAGGTTGGACAGGAGCGCATCCAGGTGGGTTTTGAATCTCTCCAGAGAAGGAGACTCCACAACCTCTGTGGGCAGCCTGTTCCAGTGCTCTGCCACCCTCAAAGTGAAGAAGTTTTTCCTCATGTTCGGTTGGAATTTCCTGTGTTCCAGCTTGTGCCAGTTGCCCCTTGTCCTGTCGCTCGGCACCACTGAAAAATCTCATTCAATGTAATGAGGAACATTCACAGAACAATCATTTCTGAAGTATAAACAAGTACAATCATATTTATTACAACGTTTGGGCTTTGTAAGTCTCTCGTTTTCACAGTCTAAAGCAGATGGAGATTCCTAACATATATCTTGTAATGCTCCTTTAAATAAAGATTTTTTAAAAATATTTATTTTAATTCACCTTATTCTGCTTTTTAGTACAACATGTTTGTTGCCTTTAATATCTTAAACACTACTTTTTCATTTGATTTAGCATTACTTTCAAATTCATTTCTGGCTGACTTTTTATCTGCTCAGAGACAGTACTCTAACTCTTGGAGCCAAAATATCCATATTTTTTTTTATTTGTTTGGATTGATAAATTTGAATAATAAAATGGAAACAGCTTCTAGGTAGGGAGTAAGGGAGAAAATGTATCACTGTGGACTTTGTGTTGCTGTTGTAGGTACATACAGTTGCAGTTAAAATATCTCTAGTATTTTCATTGGTATGTTCTAGTCATATTATAGTATGCAGACAGGGGAGTAAAATTTTACCTAATTTAAAGAGTCCGTGTTTTCAGAGTTTATGAGGCTCTTCAGTCCTTGTGACAATGATTGAAAGTGTGACAACTCAATAGTTTCTGAAAACCAGAGATTAAGCATGAGAGGAATAATTAATCTTTTATGGATGTCTCTAATAAAACTCCTACTAAATCCAGTAGGAGCAGAATCTGGCTTTCAGTCAGCAGGTTTGGTCCAACTGTAAATAGGCCAATTCCTGCTGTTTGATACATCCAAATAAAAGGTTAGTCATGCTAGAAAGATAATGTAAATGCCACTAAAGTAAAGGTTAATCTTCTCTCAGGATTACATTGTCTCAAGGTTACACATGCAATTTCTTTAAAGATATGTTCCAGCACACGTAACCTGGCAGTGCTTGGAAGAACGTCTGGAAATATTAGTCTAAAGCAATTAATGCATTATTAATTCCAAAGAAGAAAATAGAAAAATTAAGGTAGCTTCCTGACAAATTAAGCTGAGGCATAATTTATCTTCTGTACTTTGTTCAGAGGACAGAAAGCCAGCTTAAGTGTATTGAGCAGCATTGTGGAGCTCTAGCAATTATAGAGAGAAAACTGCCATCAACTAGATTGTGTCCCTTGGAAACTACTGTTATTAAAGAATAAAATCTTTCTGTACAACTCCCAGTTTGCTGCTGGAGAATTATTTACATGTCCCCATTACTACTTCAAAATGGCAGCTTAGCTAAACTGAAAAGGATTTGAAATCGATCTTCACTTATTCTTCTTAGAAGAAGTCCCTGTCTCTCCATTCACTACTATGTGATCAGAGTTGCCTTAAATGCCGAGACAAGGACTTTCATAGAATCGTAGAATTATTTTGGTTGGAAGAGACCTCTAAGATCTTCAAGTCCAAACGTTAACCTAGCACAACCAAGTTACCACTAAACCATGTCCCTAAGCACTACATGTGTTTTAAATACCTCCAGGAATGGCGACTCAACCACTTCCCTGGGCAGACTGTTGCAAGGCTTGACAACCCTTTTGGTGAAGAAATTTTTCCTAATATCCAACCTAAACCTCCCCTTGCACAACTTGAGACCATTTCTTCTTGTTGTATCACCTGTTACTTGGGAGAAGAGACCAACCCCTACTTCGCTACATCCTCCTTTCAGGTAGTTGTAGAGAGCGATAAGGTCTCCCCTCAGCCTCCTTTTCTCCAAGATAAACAACCCCAGTTCCCTCAGATGCTCCTTATAAGACTTGTTCTCTACACCCTTCACCAGATTCTTTGCCCTTCTCTGGACGCATTCCAGAATCTCAATGTCTTTCTTGTAGTGAGGGTGATGAACACAGTATTTGAGGTGAGGCCTCACCAGTGCTGAGTACAGTGGGACAATCACTTCCCTGGTCCTCTTTGCCACACTATTTCTAATACAGGCCAGGATGCTATTGGCCTTCTTGACCACCTGGGCACGCTGCTGGCTCATATTCAGCTGGTTGTCAACCAACAACCTCAGGTCCTTTTCCATGGCGCAGCTTTCCAGCCACTCTTCCCCAAGCCTGTAGCACTGCACGGACTTGTGATGACCCAGCTGCAGGACCCAGCACTTGGCCTTGTTGAACCTCATACCATTGCCCTTGGCCCATTGATCCAGCCTGTCCAGATCCCTCTGTAGAGCCTTCCTACCCTCAAACAGATCAACACTCCCACCCAATTTGGCATCATCTGCAAACTTACTGGGGGTGCACTTGGTCCCCTCGTCCAGGTCATTGATCAAGATATTAAACAGAACTGGCCCCAATACTGAGCCCTGGCGAACATCACTTGTGACTGGCCACCAACTGGATTTAACTCCTTTGACCACCACTCTTTGGGCCCAGCCATCTAGCCATTTTTTTACCTAGCAAAGCGTACTCCCATCCAAGCCATGAGCAGCCAGTTTCTCCAGGAGAATGCTGTGGGAAATAGTGTCAAAAGCTTTACTAAAGTCTAGGTAAACATCCACAGCCTTTCCCTCATCCACGAAGCAGGTCACCTTGTCATAGAAGGAGATCAGGTTAGTCAAGCAGGACCTGCCTTTCATGAACCCGTGCTGATGGGGCCTGGTCACCTGGTTGTCCTGCATGTGCTGCGTGATGGCACTCAGCATGATGTGCTCCATAACTTTGCCAGGCACCGAGGTCAGACTGACAGGCTTGTAATTCCTCGGATCCTCCTTCCAGCCCTTCGTATAGATGGGCATCACATTTGCTAACCTCCAGTCAACTAGAACCTCCCTGGTTAGCCAGGACTGCTGAGAAATGATGGAAAGTGGTTTCGTGAGCACTTCCACCAGCTCCCTCAGTACCCTTGTGTGTATCCCATCTGGCCCCATAGATTTGTGTACATCTAAGTGATGTAGCAGGTCGCTAACCATTCCCTCATGGATTATGAGGGGTTCATTCTGCTCCCCATCCCCGTCATCCAGCTTTGACTTTGCAAGAGATTTTGGAGTTCCTTGGGTTTTCTAATCCCCTCCATAGCTTGCAGTCCACTTAAAGGCACTAATTTTTGTAGTAATGTTAAATATAGGCCTTTTTTTTTTCTGACAGTATTTCAGAATTCTGATATTTTGCACTTCATACTCCTACCTTTCTGGCCACTGGTGCAGGAATTCAACATGAAAAGTAGTGACTTTCTCACTCCCTTTAAAGTTTGCCTGTTTTTGTCATTTAGTAATCCAAGGACATATTTTTCTCTTAAATATTCTTCTTCTCATTCTGCTCACGTCACCAATAATACATATGCTAACAAATCTATCCTTGTATTTAATGTCGTAGTGGTCTGTGCTTTGAAGATGCAGACTGAAACAAGTCTGTCAGTTCTCTGACTCTGGGTTGCTTATGACCCATATCACAATAAAATAAAATAGCAAGGACACTGTGTCATTTGGGAAGTGGACATCATGTCTGGTTATCAGTGAAGGCAGTCAAAAGTAGGTAGACATTATCTCATTGAACATTTTACATAATAAAATACCAGCTGGTAGACAGAAAGCAAAATCCCATTCTTGGGAAGCAGTTAACTAGTGGTTGACTTGCAAAACATGATCCAATACAAAACAATAAATTATAATCATAAATGTAAAATACAATCATAACTATTCTAACACTAACTGGAGAAGGGAAACAGGGAATATAAGACAAAGTAAACATCTGAACTGAGAATCCACATGTCTTTACATTTCTTCTGTTTTGTAAGAATTGTCAGTAGAAAGTTGGAATTATAACTGGCCACTTGAGAAAACCAGCTGGAGAGGAACATCATATGGAAGATGTAAACTGAAGGTCTACCTCTGGATGTAAGACTTAAACATTAACTATGTTCTTGATTACTGAATCCAATCCAAGGAGTAATTGTGTACTCTACTGAGTGGGAGACACAGCTCAGTTACCAAGTGAAACTAAGAATTTGTCTGAGAAAGAACATAAAGGCACAGCTCGTACAATAATACCTAGTTCCACATAGATCTAATAACAGAGGAGTATCAGCTGCACAATTTCATTAGTGTAGAAGACTGGATAACACAATAAGAGATGTATTGATACCAAAAATCTTATTCCATTTATTCTAAAATCTCTAGTTTTAGAATATAAACTAAAGATTTTTTATCTCCGTGCAAAGATTTCTGATATTGATGCAAAGCATTCAACACTGTCCTGCACAACATACTTGTCTCTAAACTGGAGAGACATAGATTTGACAGATCGACCACTCGGAGGGTAAGGAATTGGCTGAGTGGCCAGTCAAAGAGTTGTGGTCAATGTCTCAATGTCCAAGTGGTGACAAGTGATGAGTGGTGTTCCTCAGGGGTCAGTATTGGGTATTGGTATTGGTATCGTTGCTTAACATCTTTGTTGGCAACATGGGCAGTGAGATTGAGTGCACCCTCAGCAAGTTTGCCAACAACACCAGGCTGTGTGGTGCAGTTGACATGCTGGAGGGAAGGGATGCCATCCAGAGGGACCTGGACAAGCTTGAAAGGTGGGCTCATGCAAACCTCACGAAGTTCAACAAGACCTGGACTTGTGCAAAGCATTTGACACTGTCCCGCAGAACATCCTTGTCTCTAAATTGGAGAGACATGGATTTGACAGATGGACCACTCAGAGGGTAAGGAATTGGCTGGATGGCCACTCAAAGAGTCAATGGCTTGATATCCAGGTGGTGAGCAGGGGTGAATGGTGTTCCTCAGGGATCGGTATCGGGGACCAGTGCTATTTAACATCTTTGCTGGCAACATGGACAGTGGGATTGAGTGCACCCTGAGCAAGTTTGTTCATGACACCAGGCTGTGTGGTGTGGTCGACACACTGGAGGGAAGGGATGCCATCCAGAGGGACCTGGACAGGCTTGAGAGGTGGGCCCATGCAAACCTCATGAAATTCAACAAAGCCAAGTGCAAGACCCAGCACATGGGTCAGGGCAATCCCAAGCCCAAACACAGGCTGGGCGGAGAATGGGTTGAGAGCAGCCCTGAGGAGAAGGACTTGGGGGTGTTGGTGGATGAGAAGCTCAACATGAGCCAGCAATGTGCACTTGCAGCCCAGAAAGCCAACCACATCCTGGGCTGCATCAAAAGAAGCATGGTCAGCAGGTCGAGGGAGGTGATTCTGCTCCTCTGCTCTCATGAGACCCCACTTGGTGTACTGCGTCCAGCTCTGGGGCCCCCAACATAAGAAGGACATGGACGTGTTGGAGCAAATCCAGAGGAGGGCCACAAAGCTGACCAGAGAACTGCGGCACCTCCCCTCTAAAGACAGGCTGAGAGAGTTGGGGTTCTTCAGCCTGGAGAAGAGAAGGCTCCGGGGAGACCTTATTGCTGCCCTCCAGTATGTAAAGGGGACCCACAGAAAAGATGGGGAGGGACTCTTTACTGGGGAGAGTAGTGATACGACAAGGGATAATGGCTTCAAACTGGAAGAGGGTAGATTTAGATTAGGTATTAGGAAGAAATCCTTTACTGTGAGGGTGTTGAGACAGTGGAACGGGTTGCCCAGGGAAGTTGTGGATATCCCATCTTTTCAAGGTCAGGTTGGATGGGGCTTTGAGTAAGCTGGTCTAGTGGGAGGTGTCCCTGCCCACGGCAGGGGGTTTGCAACTTGAGGACCTTTAAGGTCCCTGCCAACTCTAACCCTTCTCTGATACTATGATATCAGTACATTTCTTACTGTGCCATTTACTGATTTACTAATTTATTCTTTACTGTGTTATGTCCTAATAACTGGGGCATATTTTATTTTCTGAGAGAAAGTATAGGTGGAGAATCATAACTTGAATATCTGTGGGTTTTTTGAAACATTATTTTGACAAATAAGCCATACATTCAACAAAACTTTATCCTCCAAATAACACTGACAAAACATGCTAGTGATTGGAAGGCAATATATACATATTCGTCCATTTATATGCTTTTTAAATTTTTCTCAAAGGCTAATGTCACTTAAAGTTAAAAAGAGCAAAAGGAGAGAAGAAATAATACGAAAGAAAAGTTAGTTTGAAGTGGAGGGGGTAAAAGTTGAAAAGGAGTTTCCATGTAAATTATTAACCATCTGTGAAGTTTTTGTTTGCTACAATGTTTGGATATTAAAACTAACTTAACATGATGCATATTATAATAAGCCAAGAAAAAAAATATTTAAAAAAATTATTTTAGCTAAAAGAAAACAGAACAATGCAGACTGAAAAGCATGCAAATAACTGAGTCTATACTTTGTGCCTCATAGATAAAATGAGGCTACAGTTTCCCTCTCATAAGCCACTTGCACAGGTGTAAAATATATCAAGAAAAACAAAGTTATGATAATTACTGTCCTCACAGTGATTTTATGTCTCTTATTGCATGCTGGGAATCAAAAGCCTGCTAAGTTATGTACTGTTCAAGCAGAAGACCAACTAAATGTTCATTGCTCCTGGAATAATTTGCTCACAAGTGCTGTTGTTTGTTATATTTCTGGCTTTTGAAAGACACTTTAGGCTCTTGAAGTGATTGACATTTAGCACTTATGAAGTAATAAGACAAATTCCTTTAGTATCCCATAGCCAAAGTTAGGGATGCATCGAATAAGAATATCATGAGTCATAACTTTAGCATTAAGGGTGGTGCATTGAACTAACTCAAGTATAGAATCATCTTTAACAAAATCTTACAAATTCACAATCTGGAGTTTAAGTTTAAAAGTTAAAATCACATAGGAGAAAAATACATGTTTTCCATATGTCTTGTTAGCCCTTTACATTCCCCAAAATGAGAGATTTTTAAAATGTAATTTTATTACATTGAAATTACTTTTGTATTGTGGTATCACTTTTTTGCAGTATCACTTTTTTCTTTTTATTTTATCCTTTTGTTTTCTTTTATTTTCAGGTTTTGTTTGTTTGTTTGGCTTTTTTTTTGTTTTGTTTCCAAACTTATGGTGCAAATTTCAAATTGTCTGCTTCCCACTATAACAAAGAAAATAAAAGAAAGTGGCTTAAAACACCATCTAACACAAAATCTAACGTGATCAATAATGATTCTATAAAGTATTTTAGGAACTGCAGCACAATCTCACCTTTTTCTGTTGTTGCATTGGGAAACAAAATTTTTCTTAATATTCTACCCTGTAAAATTATTGATGTGCATTGTTAAGAAGGTCTTCACCCATGAGAAGTCTTTTTCTCAATAGCAGGAAAAATGACTGCGATATACACTGTAACTTTTTCACAGGGTTTTCTGAAAATTAAATATTTTTCAAAACATTTTGAGAATCTTGATTTATAGTTTCTTTGGAACTACAGCATTCTCACTGTTACATTAAAGCCTTCATTACCTCCCCCCTCCCCCGTGCATTCTTTTTTGTTATTTAAAATGTTTTGAGGGGGATTATGAACATTATATAAAATAACATCTATCTGTCAGGCTCTGCAAGTCAATAGTAATGTCTTTACCAGCTCAACAGAAAGCATTCTGCAAGTGGCTGTGTGAATTCCTGTTGTACTACACGGAGTGGATTCCTCCCTGGTTTCAGTGTTCTTACACAGCTGACTTCATTTACAACATTTGAGCAAGACTTGCAACATCAGACCATATGTTTGATAACTGGAACATTTGCGGTAGGGCAAAGCCTGGGTGCATATTGATCGCTTGGCTGCTGGGTCCTACATCTGCTGTAACAAAGAAAATACATGGCTAATGCTGCACCTCATCTAAAAGGAAAATCAGTACTTCTCAAATCATAACAGTCCAACAGATTGCCAGATATTTCAAAGGGTACTGCCAAAATCTGACCAGTAGAGGATCTGAAGCAAGGATCAGCTTTAACGGGGTTGAAGTACCTTGTGTAACTTTGAAGAGAAAAAGGTTGCTGCCATGTATTTCCTTCAGTATACAGAATTGCTATAATATTATTTTATACAAAAAGTAACTATGTAGTACATTATGAAAAAATAACAATGCTTTACCTTTTATAGCACCGTCCTTCGAAGTATTAAAGTATATTTTAATACTGAATAATGAGATTTCACAATACCCTTCCTAGATTTAGGTGTATGAGGAATTGAGGGACAGGAAAGTAAACATACTTGCAAAACTGTAACAGGGACAAAGCAAAGATACTGGGAAACCTGAGTTAGTGCTTCATGTGTGTGGTGGGGTTTTTGTTGGTTTTGCTTTTTCATTTTAAAAAATTGTTGTCAATTAGTTTTTTTACATTTTTCATTTTTAAAACAAAATAATAAAGTAAAAGTGAGATTTCTTTTCATACCTTTTTTATCTCTGTTCTTTTTAAAACACAAGCTTTTAATAGCTTTGTCTCCCTCTTTTTCCTTTTTTTCTTCTTTTTTAAATAATTGGGATTTTGTTAATCAATTAGATGAATGTGCACTGCATAGCTATGGCTCTTTATTACCTGATTTATAACAGACACAATTACCATGTGGATTTAAATTTTTATGATGTTCCAGAGATTCCACAAAACAAGTTCAAACTTATTTCAGTGTACTTGATTTTACTTAAATTTGCTGACATAGTAAAAGAAAACTTCTGACAAGAGGATGATACTGTATATTAGTGCTGAAAAGAACTAACAAATAATACAATTCAATCATTTAAAATCTTGTTTAAAATGTAAAAGGTACTAGATCATGCCAAGGAAAACAGCCTTAAATCACTAGTCCGCTTTACATAAGGAATAATACCAACACAAGTGTGCAATTTTTATAGATGAGACATTACATTCTTGTCTAACACAAATACACCCACAGCCCTTGAAAAGGTTAAGAATATTAAGCACTTGGTATTTTTGAATGTCAGTATTAAATTTTTTTTCTGCAAGTGACTCTAAGGAAATTGTTAACATAAATATGGGTTGTGAGAGAGGAAAGAAATACCTCTCCTTCGTTCATAAATATTTAGACCACTAGGCTGGAGCACAGCTTAGAAGCCTAGCTCATTTTTCTGCCAAAGGCATATTAATTCTGTTGTTTCCAATAGATATTTGTCTACCACCTCTTAAAATACGCCAGTTACAGAGTTTGCATTTTTTCCAGAAATTTGATTCCTTATTAAAAACGCCTCCTATTAAAGCCCGTGATTTGTTCTTCATGTAAGTCTCATCATCTTTACTGTGAGTCACAGTTTGTTCCACCCTTGGCTAACAGCCCACTCAGAGCCCTTACTACATTCGTGTTCAGTCTTCTCATCTTTACAGTTAGCAGCTCCCACTCACTTGATCACTCCCTGAGCATCAGACTTACTAGACTTCTACTCACACTTGGTCTACTCCTCTGTCCTCAATTACCCTTCTTGAAGTGCTAGTCCAAAAACAGGACTCCAGCTGAGGTTTTGTGAATATTCATAGAAACTGTACTTTCTTTCAAATCTGTTACATGCTTTTTCTTTTCACAAAAAACATAACCCTGTGGTCAGCTTGTGGACAGCTAAATCTCCTAAATCTCTTTCTGCAAAGCAGCTGCCTAACCAGCTGTTCTCATTTACTGCTTCCCCTCTATGCATGAGGCTTTTCACTTTGTCATAGCAGGAAATGAGATGAGATTGATAGGATTTGTTCTTGGCTAATTAGTATTTGCTGTCAATCATTTCCTTGTTTGCTTTTAGAAAGTGTTTTTCTTTAAAAAATATTTGCTAACGTAATTGTTTTAAGTGTAACAATGTAGTACCAAGAAGCAGTTATTTTTTATGAGAATTTGCCTTATGTCTACATATGAAGTCCTGTAGTATGTACACAATTATACCATTTGTGAGCTTGAATCGGTTTCCCTCTTGGAGGAGCAAAGATCATAATCACACAGTAAGGCACCAGATAGATACCACACTTGCAATATGGGCACAAGATCCTTCAATAGTTAACTCTTTATAAATGCACATTGCTTGCTCAGGACCTAGCAAATTTTCAAAATTTTTTCTAGGTAAAACACAATATGGTAGAAACACAAGAGACCCATGAAAGATCACTGCACATTGAAACTCAATCCTTCATTCTTTGGACTGTTCCAGTAACAGATATACCCAGTGACAACACTGAGGGAAGCTGAGGTAATTACAGCTTTTTTTCTGAGCAGCCTGTGATGGAAGTTATCAGATTCAGCTAACTTGAAAACAGCCAAAATATTTAAATACCTTTTAATCTTTTCCTGTGAAAGTTTTATTTCTTTGTGCCTGACATTAATTGTACTTCCCACCTATGTTGCTGATTTTGTGGGTGGGGCTGATATAGAAAGATACAAAAGTATTAGACTGCTGGACTTCATTTTGTCATCATTTGTCTGGTGAATGGATATTTTCCTTGGGCTTTCTTTTGTTGCTAGTGTTCTGATTGATTGAGTTCTATATGATTTTTATTATCTGATTTATTATTTTTTTTGCTTGCTGGCTGTGTCGTAAATATTTGCATATGTTTTTAAAATGAGACTTAATTAAATTGAAAGTTGAATTCAGATTAGCTCAAAATACCTGAAATGTGCAACAAATCTACAAGAAAATCTAGAACCTAAATCTTAAGAAAACTGAAGTAGCGATTCAAAACTTGAAAATAAATAGGAAACACATAAAGTTTCTGTAACTGCAGCATTGAATCACTTAATTGTTTTAAACTACTCTATTTCAGGAGAAAGTTAGAAAGAAAGAAGAACTATTGAAGGTAAGCGAAAGCTACACTACTACACTAGTCAGGTGGAATATATGTGACAAAAAGAAAATGTGATTAAAAAGTGTGTTACAGAACACTTAATTCCTGTCTTGAGTAATACAGTGGACATAAGCTTCTCGTTAATACATTTTTGAACTTCCCTGAAAACAAGAATTTTCCTGAAACTTGATGCTAAATATTACATCATAAATACAGTTCAGTTTTAGTTCTGCCAAATTAATAGTGTAATTTCGCATGTGTTCTATATCATACTGTATATGTATAAATGAGTTTGTCTACTCTATGCACACCTCAACATAATACATTCCAAATTCTTTCTTTACTTCTATTCTGCAAAAGTAGAAGAGGCACCAGGAAATATTTTATTACAAACACAATCCTTTTTGATCTAGATATCATAGCATCATAGAATCATAGAATGGTTTAGGTTGGAAGGGACCTTAAAGATCATCTAGTTCCAACCCTCCTGCCATGGCCAAGGACATCTACCACCAGACCAGGTTTCTCAAAGCCCCATCCAACCTGGCCTTGAACGCTTCCAGGGATGGAGCATCCACAACTTCCCTGGGCAACCCGTTCCAGTGTCTCACCACCGTCAGAGTAAAGAATCTCTTCCTGATGTCTGTTCTAAATTTACCCTCTTCCAGCTTGAAGCCATTACCCCTTGTCCTATCACTTCATGGCCTTGCAAAAAGTCCCTCTCCAGATTTCCTGTAGGCCCCTTTCAGATACTCAAAGGCTGCTATAAGGTCTCCCCAGAGCTTTCTCTTCTCCCGGCTGAACAGCCCCAGCTGTCTTAGCCTGTCTTCATAGGAGAGGTGTTCCAGCCTTCTGATGATCTTCATGGCCCTCCTGGACTCACTCCAATAGGTCCATGCCCTTCTTATGTTGGAGGCGCCAGAGCTGGATGTAGTACTCCAGGTGGGATTTCACAAGAGCGGAATAGAGGGGCAGAATCACCTCTCTTGACCTACTGGCCATGCTTCTTTTGATGCAGCCCAGGATGTGGTTGGCTTTCTGGGCTGCAAGTGCACATTGCTGGCTCATATTGAGCTTCTCATCCACCAACACCCCCAAGTCCTTCTCCTCAGGGCTGCTTTCAATCCGTTTCCCGACCAGCCTGTGTCTGTGCTTGGGATTGCACTGACCCACGTGCTGGACTTTGGACGCGGCCTTGTTGAACTTCATGAGGCTGGCATTTGACCCCCTTCAGGAAAATCCATATTTCTGGGAGTGAGCAAGACACAGAAAGTCAGTTGCACTCTTTATTTATCTTTTCCTGAACCATCATCTTCTAGTTACTGTGCATGACAGCACACCAGGTTAGATGGACCATCTGTCACAGAGCACAGCTTATTCTTGACTATTTTTAACTGAAATATCATCACAATATTAACATTTTTCCTGATTTAAATTAGTTGATGTGCTTTTGTAATGGATAGTTTGCTCTTGATAAACAATGAGGTGATGATATTCATGCTTCTTCAGAATATTTAATTTACTAATGCTAGTTGTTTGAAGGGAGTGTTAATATAGGCATGGGAAAAGGAAGTTTAATGGGTGCATGTTACCTACTTTTGTGGGAACACGAGGTGTTTGTAGTGAATCATGGTGAGGACTGGTAATAGTATCCCTTTCTCTTGGTTCTTTCTACCAAATGTACCATTTATTTATTTGTCCAAATCTGAATCAAGTACCCTGTGCTGAGAATTGATGGCCAGATTAGAGCTCAGAGGGTTGTGATTAGTGGCACAGAGTCTAGTTGGAGGTCTGTGACAAGTGGTGTTCCCCAAGGGTCAGTGCTGGGTCCAGTCCTGTTCAACATATTCATCAATGACCTGGATGAAGGGATAGAGGGTACCATCAGCAAGTTTGCTGATGGCACAAAACTGGGAGGGGTGATTGACACACCGCAAGGCTGTGCTGCCATTCAGCGTGACCTGGACAGGCTGGAGAGTTGGGCAGATAGAAACCTCATGAAGTTCAACAATGGCAAGTGTAGGGTACTGCACTTGGGGAGGAATAACCCCATGCACCAGTACAGGTTAGGGACTGACCTGCTGGAAAGCAGCTCTGCAGAGAGGGACCTGGGACTCCTGGTGGACAACAGGTTGACCATGAGGCAGCAATGTGCCCTTGTGGCCAAGAAGGCCAATGGCATCCTGGGGTGCATCAAGAGGTGTGTGGCAAGCAGGTCGCAGGAGGTTATCCTCCCCCTCTACTCTGCCCTGGTGAGGCCACATCTGGAGTACTGTGTCCAGGTCTGGGCTCCCCGGTTCAAGAAGGACAGGGAACTGCTGGAGAGGGTACAGCAGAGGGCTACAGAGATGATTAGGGGACTGGAACATCTTTCTTACAAGGAAAGGCTGAGGCACTTGGGTCTTTTTAGTCTGGAGAAGACTGAGGGGGGATCTCATCAATGCTTATAACTACTTAAAGGGAGGGTGCCGGGAGGATGGAACCAGTCTTTTTGCAGTGGTGCCCAGTGACAGGACAAGAGCTAATGGGCACAAACTTGAACGTAGGAAGTTCCATCTAAACATGAGGAGGAACTTCTTTACTTTGAGGGTGGCAGAGCACTGGAACAGGCTGCCCAGAGAGGTGGTGGAGTCTCCGACTCTGGAGACATTCAAAACCCGCCTGGACGCTGTCCTGTGCAACCTGCTGTAGGTGTCCCTGCTCTGGCAGGGAGGTTGGACTAGATGATCTCCAGAGGTCCCTTCCAACCCCTGTGATTCTGTGATTCTGTGATTACGTACATGTAGCAATATGTTAAGAATAAAACAGTAGAAAGAGAATCAGAGGGAAAATATATAATACCATACCATAGTTAACTGGAGGGGGAAAAAGGGAGGGAAGTGAAGGAATTCAGATCATACCTTGGATTTTTGAGATCTCCAGGTATACTACCACTGGTACTACTGCTAAAATTCAACCAAACTCAATTTGAGATGGAGAGTTTTAATGCGTATAGTAAATAATTAGGCTATTACTAATAAGCAAAACTTACACCAGTTACAGAATATCCCATATTCAAGCACACACACACACAAAATTTACTTTGTCCTGTCTATAGCTAACTTTTTTCTCTGTTCTAATCAGCTTCGTATTACACAGGAAATATTGGATTCATTTTGTCAGTGAAAGTGAAATATTTTCCAATTACTGCATATGTCACAGGGGCTAAGAACAACGGTTCAACATCTGTGATGGAGCTGAAAGAGTTTTGCTAAAACCTGCTTGGCCAGCAAGTGCTCTTTCTCTTTATAGCTTACTAAGCTCATTATGCAAATGCACGGGATGATATTAAGCGAAGAAATTTAAAACTGAATACTAAGAAAAATTTCCCATGACAATGATTCTGTTAACTTCCTGAGAGAAATGTGAAATATGTAAAACTGGACTAGATAAAAGAACAGTAAATGTGTCCCTGGAACATCCATCTGGTTCTCCGGTGTTGAAAGATGATTAGATACCCTAAAGGATATTCTTTGTATCTGATTTCTATGATCACAAGAAACTGATGACATAATACTCCTGAACCGTTGTTCATATGCCCTGCTCTACTATAAAGTGCTATTTTGTTATCTGAACCCTTGGTGCCTGTGCTACCACAGTAGTCCATTGTTGTGGTAAATGCCAAAGGATGTCAAGGCAGTTTGAGGGAAAACAAGACAGGCAGCAGTAAAGCTCAGTATAAATGGTCTGTGCCTGGTTTGCTAAGCCCAGCCTTCTCAGGAGAGAGCTACTGTGGTTCCGTCTCTGCTCACTGGAGGCAGTGTGGCAAGAGAAAGAAAGGCTGGTGGTGTGGTGGTGTAAGCACAGCCTGAGTGATAGGGAAAAAGTACATGTTATGGTGGAGAATGCCCACATCTTCTGTCATGATTTTGGGAGTTAGGCACTTGTCCAGCTCTGAGGGACCCTTTGGAGATAATGGATGAACTCATTGTCTCTGCTTATATGTGGAAAATCCAGTTGATATTACTTGTATCTGTGGGAGAAGAGCGTAGGATAAGTGTGGTGATCTGAAAAGCTCAGAGACAGGTTAACAAAGGGAAAAGTTTTGGCAAGGAAACTACAAGGGACAAGGGGTAAGAAACAGGATTATGGAATCCTCTTGCATGAGAGCCACTTGGCCTGGAGTGTGCTATTGTCACCCCAGCTGCCAGCTGCAGCAGGCATTACTGTTCCTGCTGTGACCGTGAAATTCTCATCGTGAATGTGTAACCAAGCAAGCTATGGTCACTGTCATTTTTGATCTAGAATCTCATAATTTATGAGATGCAAAAATTCTAAAGAATGTTTAGTTTCAGGCTTAAGTACAAAGTCAGGAGTGTTATTTCATTTTGTCCTTGGGACAGGCCTTGTCCATGCTTAGAATTGGAAAGGAATTAAATCCCTTTTAGCACATTTTTTGTACCTTCTGTTTCTAAGGATTGAATAGAGTTCTGTGTATCACCCTCTCCCTCATACTTATTTGCACATCCTGGGAAATGACTGTCCTGTAAAGCCTGTTCACCCCATCCTGCTCTTCCATTTCCTTGATGTGGTATTTTACCCCTTTATTCCCATGAGTAGAGTCTGAAAGGAAGTCATGGGCTGCTATAATTACTTTTTATTTTCTGTGCAATATATTTAATCAGATCTTAGATATCTTATTTACTATTGCACAGTTTTCTAATGGGTTACAGTTATGTAAATGAGAATACACAACTTCCTTAATCTTTCTTGATTCCTCCCTCCGAGATCGGTTTAGAATAATAGAAGGGAGCTACCCATTTTGCATCCACTAGATGCCTTATGGTGAGCTAACATCAGGGCTTTTTTAATTCGAAATTCATTGCTGTGTCAAGCAGAAAGATGCTTTTATTTATCACAGGAAAACAATTGGATGCCTGAGGCACCTGCGTTCTATTCTCCTCTGTCATTAATTCACTATATGTCTTAAGCAATTCACTGAAACCAAGCTGTTTACATTTAATCAGCTAAATATATCTGAATAAACAGCATGATTTTACAACTTTTTAAATGAATCTGTGGTTATTTAGTGTATCAGAAAATCATAGTTCACTATTAACTGCTTTCATGTGAATTTAAATTCCTAACTTCTCTAAATTTGAAAAGTTTAGATAGAAGATTTTGATTTTTCCCTTGGTTTCAACACTCATTTCATGGATATAAAATATCTACATTATAGGCTGTTTTAAGAAATGCTCAGCCTTTTAAAGGGCTTTAATACCTTCAGATAAAAATATTCTATAAAAACAAAATATAATAATATTCGTGCAGAGGGAAAAAAAATTATACAGCATAGGAAAAAAGGAATTAGTCACTGTGTTCTCTTTCTCCCTGTTCCATCTAATTCCCTCCTACAAAATCAGGAAGGAAGTTAGATCCTGTTTCCTAATCCCTGTGATTCTCATCAGCAGTCAAGCTCATTGATGATTTTCTGCTCAGCAGTGTTACACATTGCATCACAGCAACATGATCTGGATCAGTTCAATCCCCTGTTATGCATTTCTCCCTTATTTACTTTTGACCAATGCTATCAGCCTACAAATCAGCACAAGTTACTGAATTTTTATTGAAATCTAAAAATATCTAAAACATATTTTTGGATTAGACACTAGGCTTTTGACTGGGCTCTGAGACATTTAGTACATTCAGATTCTGCTTGCAACCTTAAAGTCTGCATGCATTTGAAAATATTTTCTAGGCTAAGCTATATTTTAAATGAGGATAGTAAAAGTCAAGAATATCTTTAAAGCTTGGATTCATTCTGCTGATGTTACAAAAATATAAAATAAAAACACCAAACTTGAATTACGCTTGTGTCAAGAGAAGCCAGTTACTAAGTGCTGATCATACAACCTGTGCTCTGGCTACCACAAACAGATGGGATTAAAAAGCCTCTCTCTGTATATACCTCAAGGAACAGATGGATATAAGTACTCAGATCCCGTTTTCTCTGACCCATCAGCAATTTCTCATCTCCTACCATGAAATTAACTGACATGACCTTTTGGGTTTGACCCATTCATCTGCAAGTCACTATTTGTATGCTGTGTCTTGAAAATGTTTTCTGGCATAGCGACTAGTGTTGCAAAGAAAGAAAAGTGTTTCCATAGACAGGAAAATTTAAAGCACATTCCTCTACACTTATGTAAACATTTTTATACAGTTATATCTAAGTAAACTGTAAGTCAAAATAGTCTACCAAAACCTGCAAATGTAAAAAACTTTGTTTCTTATATTTCATTTTTACATTTACTCTAAGTTAAACTTTGTAACTGTTTCTTACTTCTTTGAACTAGTTTATCGTCTCCTACTCCATATAATTTATTTACAAGATTAGATTTCCAAGACTGATATAGATTTCAGTCATGAAGCTGTAAATCAGATGTAGCTCCAGTGAAATGATTGTGAGAATCAAATGTGTTATACAAAATAATATATTTCCTTCTTAATTGAACCTTGTCCAAAATCCTAATTAGGGGATTTTATTTTTATTTTGTACCTATTTCTATGGTATCTTCCACTCCAGAGATCTGAATTCTTTTATAATGAGAAGAGAAAATTTAATCTTAGCCTGCCTCTGGACTTTACAGCAGGTGTCTCAAAACCTCTTCTAAAAAGTGCTGTTTCTCAAGGTATCTCCTACTCACTGCCCAATATATTGCTTATTGTACCAGGAATCCCTCCAAGAAGACTTCTTGTCTTTTTCCCAGGAACATGTCTTTTAAATCATCAGATGCAGGTGTTTCTGTTGTTTTTTCTTACGTTAATATTTCTTTACTTCTTGGTTACTCTCTTCCTAAAACCTGTTTAGTCTGAATTTGGTAATCATTCTGGGCCCATAGTGTTTGAAATATCATTACCCAGTGAGGCAGTTCCAAATTCTTTGTAATAAAATTGTATTTTCTACATCTTCCTTCATTGCTTCCTGTTTCTGAAAGCCAAGTCTCCTAAAATTCCAGATATCATAAAGCTTACCTCATACATTCAAGCTTATTCATTGCTTTAAAAATCAGAATGGATCAATTAAAAAACAGCAATGTTAACAAAGATGGAAGAAAATTACATGTTCAGCCTTTGAATACTTAATTATGTGAAGGCTTGTCTGAGGTTTCTGTTAATCTCAGTGTAGACTGAGGTAGGACTTCATGTACTTCTTACACAAATCATTTCTCTTTGAATTGGAGGATGAGTCTAACAGTCTGCTACATTATGCAATCTGAAGAGCATCAAAAAGAAACATCTGAAAAACCGTAAACAAAGAGTCATGGTTATATAATTACGAGATGTTCCAATATGTTATGTCAGACGAAATGGGCTTAAATCCTAAAGATATGTATATTTAAACTGGTGAAGTCTTATGGCTGAGCCCAGACCACCCCCATTCAGGATTTCAAAACTTGCATAATGCCTTTCCAGGGTCAGAGGTGTGTCATCAAGATAAGTTTTAGTGGCTTTTCGTACTTTTGAGATGATCTACTTCAAAACTTGTTTTCTTCAAGTGCATTCTGCCTTCGATAACAAAGAGACACTTTTGTTGTGACTTTTCTTTTTCCCTTCTGACTTATAAGATAGATGATTGCTTCTGATTTAAGCTTGAGTGATTTTTACTGTTAGTTACCTGTACTCACCTGCCAACTCACAAGTTAACCAATCAAGCACTAAAGAGCTAAAGCTTCTTTAGAGTTGTGAATTAAACATTAGCATACAACAAAGAGTCAGTATAGACATATATATTTCTGCCTCTTGGTGCGTAAAAATAGAGCATTAACTCTTCTTTTGTTCCTAAGAAATTTAGACAAAAAGTTGGGGGGCTTTTTCCTCCATGGAACTACCCCAGACTACATTCCACTTAAAGCCAGCTATCAGTCTCTTAGGAAGTAACACAAGGTTTTTCATAGTAATACGCAAATTACATTTACCAGCTAATTCTAAATGTTTAGATGACTCTGCAGTGATTTGCTGTATTTCTGTAATACACTGTTGACACTGAGACAATTTCAGCTAAAAACATTGTGTTTAGAAAATGTATGTTGTCGTCTAACTTGGTGAGTTAAAGCCCAGAGCTCTAACTGGATCAGACATGCAATCTGGAGAAGGTGTGGGAAACCCAACCAAACAGAAAAACCCAAGGTGTCACTACTGAATGACTTCTTTCCCTTCTATATTCCTAGTGTGTTCATACACACTAGGAAATGAACCTGAAATAAAAGCACTGTTTCTCGTTGGTTGGTTAAGACCATCTGGTTCATTTCCTACTTAATAACAAACCTGAAGGACACATTCTGGCTGATGACAAAGATGGCATAGAGTCAGATAAGGACAAGATTGGTGTCTGTACATTAAGAAGCAGTCAAGAAACAGGAAGGTTCTCTGGTAATCTTCAGCACATTTGTGTCAATTATTTCTGACTTAAACTTCCTTAACCAGGAAGATTCACGTCTTTATACTAGGATACTGATATCAAGTAAAAAAAGAATTGTTGCATGTGTTAATAAGCCTATGGAATGATCTCTCATGAGTTTGTGAAAGGCATGACATATATGTGGGAGACCTAGTAAGTGCCAGACTATTTCCGTCCACTTAATTTTATTTAACACACAATTATCAGCTAGTGTTTTCACTTTACAGACTTGGTTTGTTGTTCTTCTGCACTGATTATGTACCTTATAAACTGCAGGAGGAAATGATCTTTGATAGATGATTGCAATCAGGATGATAATATATAATTTTGATTAATCAAGGTAGTTTGATTAATTTTAATGTTGAACTTAGAATAATCCTATGCTGGAAGAAAGAGCTGTTTGCTGTCATTCAAGATGGGTAATAACATAGAGTTAGGGGAATGCTTATTTATGACTCCTCCAAACATTGAGCTGTAGCTTTCCTAAATTTTATCTGGAAAAGGTAAACAAGACACATCACTGATATCTTTATGGGTACATACATTGCATGCAATGTCTGTCTATTGCCTGAGATCTCTGGAATAACCCTGATTTATTTATGTGTATCATTTCCTAAAAAACTTGTGTGATTATTACCTTCAGTATCTTTTTTTCTGCTTTTTTTTCCCCTGTGTTACCTACAGTGTCATTCCCACAAAAGTCATACTAAGTGTGACTCTGTGCATGTCCTGTTGACAGTCTGTTAGATACCGTATACATAAGTGAGATTAATTTTTAACTGGAAGTCAGTTCTCTGTATTCATTTGTGTAGATTTTCTTGAATTTCCTTAGAATTGTCAAGGGACATACTGCATATATATTTAGTTAATCTTTTTGGCATAATTCCATATTAGTTAACATGATCTTTCTACTTCTTTAACAAATAGGACAAACACATGTAGCATGAGAGACCAAGAGAAACAGTATTGGGCCATACACACTGCATATTATCAAAAAGGTGTATTAAAAAGATGAAAGAAAGGAACCCATAAAGTTATGATGGGCCACTAACTATCATTAAAATCAAACATCCAGTCCTGGCATGCATATTAATTTGAGGACAAGTAGTAGAATTAATGGTTATTCACATCAGATAGCAGAGGTACCCAACTTTGGAGCTGACACAGACTGTGATGGAGTAAAGAAATACAATTTTAATTACAGCATGTGCTAAACTCGCATTACAGATTGCATTTGTTTCTCCTGTATTCTCCTGAATTAATTCTGTGGCAATAATTAAATTTATGTAAAAGGTGCCTATTCCAGTGCCAAGCAGAATCACATCTACTGTGACAGAAAGACATTTACAATGCATTTCATTCTGTTTTATTGATCTAGTTGTTGTTTTCTACTGTAAATTTAAGCAGAACTGCCAGGGTTACAGAGACTAGGAGAAGTGATAAAGACACCTTTCAATCACTTTCTGTGCATGCCTGGATGAATGCAGGGCACTGAGCATCTGTTCTAAACCAGAGAGACATGAAGGCTATTATAAAAGCACAACCTAATGCTCCCTTCTAGCCTCAGTGTTTGGTCTGGCATATAGACATTCTCATCTGTATTACACATAGCTAGGAAAAGCACACTGAAAATCTGTTATGGTAATATCACCATTTGCAATTACAGCTTAGTGGAAAACTGCTATATGTTATGCATGAACGTTAGCATACAGTAACAAATAGAAGCATGCCTTCAATGCCATTGCTCCATGCACAGCCAAAGAACAATGAAGGTCAGATACAAGTTGAGCCACAGACATAAGATATAAAATGCATTACAAGATTTATTACTATTGTAATAACGGCAAGGAACATTCCAGCTATAGTGGGTAAGAAACAGTTGAGATGATGTTGAATGAGAAGCCCTGTCCGTGTTTCTTGGTGTTCGAAAAATTTAAAGCATACGTAGTGAATGGTTATCACTAATCCTGAAATGTTCTTTTGGATGCCTCTTTGTGTCTCTCTCTGAGGCTTGCTTATGTTCCTGCCTGGCCTCAGGTGCGTGATGTGATGATGGTTATAACCAGTATTCCCCTGAGAAGTAAAAAGCTTCAGATTCCAAGGTCTCAGTCAATGCATTCACTCCTCCGAGTTATGTGGGATCTCAGAGGTACTTTTCATTACAAGTGAGCAAGACAGAACTCTTGACTGATTAAAACAGTATACAGATAAACAGGAGAACAGTTTTCCAATTTAGATGTAAGCACAAGTGTCACATTTTTGTTCTAGTTTCAAAGAAGTTCTACAGATTATTTTTTATGGATTGCAAAAATTAAAGGATGTTTTGGCTCAGACTACATTAATTTAAAACAGTAAAATCAGGAGCTTAGACACTTTCTTAAAAGCAAACTAAAATAGTTTTAATGCTTCACAACTCAGTGTACCTATACACATTCTGAAACAGAAAAGTTTCAATCTTAGCTCCTTTAAAATCAAATCAGTAAAGTTTATGAGGGAGTTAAAAGTGAGCTGATATAAGAATATATATATAGACAAACAAATATTGCCCAGTAGGAACTGTACAATGAAGCTGAACAACATGGCTCTGAAATTTGACCTGTATGGGTTTTGACCATGGGTTTAGAAGACAGAAACAGGGGATACCAATATTGTTATAATTTAAAATACGAGTATAATTTTTTGATGACAACTCTCAGTACCAAAATTCAGATTTAAACCTGGTTTAGGTATGAAATGTAAGAGCATTGCGACTATTGTCTCTCTCAACAGCTGCTGACTCATATAAGATACAAACCACCAGAAACCACCATGTTGCCAGCATTTTCTGCACATTCTGTTATAGCAGGAACAGAAGGCTGCTTTGGCAAGAAAAATTTCCAGTCATTGAAGAAGTTTGCAGATTTGAGTTTCTTTTATCTAAAAGCTCTCTGCATATCATGTCTCTGACAAGCCAAATAACCTCATATAAAAACACTAAAAAAAGGATGGGTTGTTTTGTTTTTTTTTTTTAAACTAGCATGCCTAATCAGATTCAGGTTACTAAATTTCAAGGCAAGGATATGTTAATTTAATCTTTCTTGCATGCTTAACAAAGTTCTAAACTTTCATTTTTACCTTATGGATTTGAATATTTTAAAGGAAAGGAAATAAGTTTTATATGATACGGCACAAAAAAGTGTCCAAGATCCTTTTGCTAATGCAATGGGCTGCCTTGAAAAGTACAGAAGTCAACACAAATGTTTACAGAGGCCTTCTAGACCTATAAACTACCCACAGAGCATGGAGAGATTTTCTTCCAAGAATGCCCAAATGAGTTATAAAAGAATACTTTGCTTTTATATTTTCATGGCCCATTAAATCTTTTTTCATAAAGTATTCTTTTGAAGCAATAAGTTTTGAATGTACCAAAGTACAAAAAGCTGCAGTTTTCACTAAAAAGAGAGCTCTTTATTCAAATATGTCTATTTTCATCATTTATTCACTAAACAGTATTAACCTTGGTCTTAAAAATATGGACTAAGTTTCTATGATTTATTCAGGCAAATACAGCTTTCAGGTTCTGGATGCAGTGTTAGATACAATTTATCCATGTAGGCATTCCTGTTAGACTCTTGTCATTTAACAGGGTGCTTGTGAATCTTTCCTCCTTTCTGCTCCGTTTTTTTTACTGCAGATTCTGAAAATTACTATACTGTTTTAATTCAGTGTCTGCATAGCACTATTCTCAGTAAGAGATTACAAATGCAAACTCTGTTTTGGGAATAAACATTGCAGAAGATCATGCAGAGGAAATAATTTCAATACAGATCTACTTTTTTGAGAAAACCATTGCATTTCTAAATCTGTTACTGTTGGCAGATAATGATGAGCTGCTCCTGGTTTCCAGATCCTGCAGCACTGAGAAATCAGTATCGTCTACTTTCCACCTATTTTTGAAGTCCAAATCATCATTAAATGCTTCTTTATACAAAGGCATTATTTTGCCACTATGAGAGGTTGCTACTTTGGCTGAATTCAGAACTAAATATGAGCTGTAATGACCAAAATTTTCTTCCTCATATATAGGCAAGATACCTCCGATCATCTGAGAGAGCTTCTTGTAGCAGTGACTAAAAGCTGTTACAGTAGTGGCTAAAATATTATGACATGAGACTGGCAAGACAGCTTAGACTCTAAAGAGATTTATTTGAGAAAGCATAGAAGAAATAAGTATTATCATTTCTTACATGTGCTGAACCGAAGGAAAGAGTTTTAGCTAGAACCTTGCTCAGAGTGACACTTTATGCTGTAAGCTCACATTTATGCCAGGACTGGGATGTGCAACCAGCACTCTCAAGGTCTCCTTTTGACATTTAAACCTCAAGGATAACCTTTTTTTTAGTCCTATAATATGCTAAAAGGATTTTATTTACTGGAAGCAAAATCTTAGTCTCCTGTTAAGGCCTGGGGCAGCCAGTGTGGTTTCACATCACAGCAAGGGAAACCAACAGGATTTTTACAGCTGTACAAAAAGGTACACGCATTTTCCTTTGTATCCCAGAAACACAGGGCAGTAAGACTCCTCATGGTATTACACTTCAGTTATAGCAGAGGTGATCTGAAAGGAACCACGAGCACAATTTTTGTCTTTGTCAGTTGACCACAGCCAGCAACTAAGCATCCACCAGCCACTTGCTCACTGCCTACCCACCCCTCTCCCCTGCTTCCCCCCAGCAGGATGGGAGAGAGAATTGGAAGAGCAAAAGTGAGAAAAAAGTTGTGGGTCAAGATAAAGACTGTTTAATAAGTGAAGGAAACAGAAAAAAAGCAAGTGATACAAAGGCATCATTGACCACCTCCCACAACCTGATGGACCCAATGTCCAGCCAGCCTCGAAAAAATGGCTACTTTAAAAAGATTACCCCCCAGTTTTATTGCTCTAAAGACGCAAGATGCAGATCAAACTACCACTAAGAAGCTCTGACACCTTTCTTCGTTTAAAATTTTTTTTTTCTTTTCTTATTTTTTCTTATTACCATCTGCCTCTAATTCTTCTCAAAAGGGACTTATATTAACAAAATAAAATCTGACCTTACAAATTTCTTATACAGTATGACAGGTCATGAGGTTTGAGCTGTTCAGGTAATGTCAGCAGCTGTTCTTGATGTTTACCCAGCCTGAACTGACCCTGAACTGAATGCTTGTCACTAACAAATAAAAAGTTCTAATGAGTTTATTATTGATTTTTAAAGTTTTTCTTTTTGGAATTTGTTTTCATACACACGCATGAGAATACTTTGCAATGTAATAACTCAGGATGCACAGGAGAGGTCAGTTTCTGTTCTAATAACTAAAGTCATGCAAAATACTTTCTTCCAGGTCGTTTTTAAGTGCAAGTAAAATTGCAGCTGAGAGAGAGACCTTGACCTTTGCCATGTAGGGCTAGTTATCCTTGTTAGCTTAGCCAGTGACACAGAAGGCCTGCTCTGAGCATATTTACAGAGATCATAAGAAATTAAATAATCTTTCTTGAGGACAAAAAATACCATCTTGTATTTAGTGTTCTAGATTACGGGCAACTAACTTAACTTGAGAGTTTAAACAAGTCACTTTTTCATTGTTCATTTTCTAATGGGCGGTAAAAACCCCTTACTTCCATTAAAATCAGATATAGCTGAGTGTCGTGACAGATGTCTACCTCAGGCATGTTAATTTGTTTCCTAAAACAGTTAGACACATTAGAATTTTCTTGGCCTAAAACTCATAAATGTGACAATTTCGCTTTCAGAAGGTAGACAGTCATCGGCTTTAAGTCCTAATAATGGCAGCTGTCTGCATACATTGGATTTTAAGATACAAAATTATTATTTTATACTTACTATGCAAAAACTAAAGCACCAAAAATTATTATTTTCATAGCTTTAACTTACAGCTTTCTGTGGGTCTCCTTTCTGTCTCTCAAAATTATGAGGCAAGAAGTTTTTTCCAGGGAGCAGCAAAGGTGGCTGTTCTGCAAAGCAAATTATGCTGGGAGCAGCATAATGGTGACAGCAGAAGAGACCGGGGCAGTGCCCTGCCCAGTGAGGGGTGCAATCCCAGCATACCTGACAAGAAGGGCAGAGCAGATCTGGGGATGGTAACCAGGCTCAGCCAACAGTTCGGTGCTTAGTGGACAAGTCTGCAGTGATAGAGCAGATCTTGGATCTTGATCTTGGATCTGCTCTATCTAGCAAGGTACAAGGCTGAGCACAGACACAGCTGAAACATGTCAGATAAGGATCAAGGGCAAAGGCCTGAATTAAATGTGGCTCTCAAACAGAAGGGCACTAGGGGGAGGATGTAGACAAGACTTCTTATAGATCTTTTGATACAAGCATCTTTCAAGGTCTCACAGCAGCACCGTATCAGCTTTTAGCCCATGCTAAGGGCCTGGGAAGGGGAGAAGAGGTTGCAGTGTCTGCTGATGCAGGTATAGCCCTCACAGCCATGCAGGTACAGTGAGCCTGACGAAAGTATAGAACTGATGAAGGCCTCTCATCTGTTTAGGCAAAATTCAGATTCACTACAGTATTGAAGTAGATTCAGGTGGGAGAAGATGGATGAGTGACAGTCTGAGACAAGGTAATGTAGCTTGCAGTACTAGCAGTAAGTATCTCTACTTTTTTCACTCTCTTCAGCTATTCTGCTATATTGCTTGGTCTGGGCTGTTTGCTTTTAACCTGGATTCAAATATGCAAGTCTGAACAAATCAAGATTTTGTGCATTAAAGGTGAGCAGCACCTGGTTATGTCGCATCCTTTAGCAAAGCCATTTCTACTCAAAGATTACTTTGAATAGTAAACACATGAGGGATTTGTGAAGGAACAATGACAAAAAATAACTGAGTGTTTCTTCATGAAGATGTTATTCAGATAAGGATCTGTGAGAAATCCCCTGTCCTTGATTGCTTAAATATAAATTGTAGCTCCAAAAGAGAGAAGTCCAGTGGATCTGGGGGTTGTTTGTTTGCTTTTATGTTTACAAAAATCAAGGTACTACTTTCTAAACAAGACATTGTAGTATCAAATAAAATGTCAACTATATTTGTTTTAATACTTCCCTTTTAATTTTTTCTAATCCACTGAAAAACACTAACATTACTGCCTCTTCAAAGGCACAGTAAGTTTAAAGCTGTTGCCTGGACCACAGGTGGCAGTACATGTTTAAGTATGAATATATCTAAGCAGCTTGTGTCAGAAGAAACTTGATCCTTGTTCAGCTAATCAAGATCAAATATTGTATTTCTTAGACTGTGTGAAGACAAACCTGAGTTTAAAAGGTTGCAGTATGTTTAGTAAAGTAATATTGGAGAACATGAGAATGAGACATGTTTGTCTTAAAGTAACTGTGATTACAATAAGTAATGCTGTAGAATAGGAAAAGGCTCCGTATATTGTCTGTTCTGAGTTTTGATTGCTGTTTTTAGGCAGATGAATTAGCTTATCAAAGCTAGACATGGGTGGATTTATTAATGGCCCCATTTCTACCCAGGCCTGTGTGAGCTCCAGCGTTTTTCTAATCTGCTTTGGATTTGTTTACTTTTACTGAAAGTAGACAGTGGTTACTGACAGTTTTTAATATAAGTACCAGAGGCTGACTCAAACTTTCAAGACCCTATTATTCTAGTTAAAAGTATGCTAGAAAAACACTAGGAAGCTACTTACATCCAATAACAAAATAATATTTTTGCCATCTGTGATAGTAAAATAATATATCTGCAATAGTTAAATATTTTCATTTCTGTAGCACCCTTTAGTACAGCTCAGATAAATTCTGGGGTATGAAGTGGTTAAAAGGCTCATAGTGAAACCACGCAGTGGAAAAAAAAGTAGTAAGAGAGCAGCTGGATCCACATACACTGTGGCTCATGTTAGATTCATAACAGGGACAACTAGAAGAACTGTTAGGCTTTACTTTTACATTTGAGGCGCAACCTTTCTTAGCAAAGTAGCATCTAGGCATTCAGGGATAGTGATCCAAGGCTTTCTTCTCCCTGCTAATCTTCCTAAATGAACAGAGAGCAGTATGGGAGAGAGAGTGTTTGAAAAATGGTGTAGCTAACTAGACTGTTATCCTAAATTCTTCTGGATATTATTTACTATTTCTTTTTATAGTGTCAGGAAAAAAAAAGTTATGATTACACATATGAAAATAGCTGTAGTAGAATTTTTTGTCTCTAGAAGGAAATGACCTTGAATTCAATTTCTGCAAAATATGTAAGAAGCATTTTATTGCTAAAAGGCTGTGTCTTTTGAGTTAGTTTTCCGATGTAAAGTAAGTATCAAGCTCACAGAACTGTTCTAAAAAAAACCAGTCATATCACCATTTTAAGACTCTAATGACTAGATTACTAGACAACTGTATTTATATAGAGTTTATAGTAAAGAGGTTTTGTACCATTGTTACCCCACATGTGAAAGAACTTCGCCCTCCCCGTCCCCCGCTCCCATATTGTATGATCCCTGGACATTTATACAGAAAAGTCTATTCCTCCTCTGTCTTTATTTTACAAGGTTAATGTAAAATGAGCAAGGCCTTGAATGACCAACTCTCCAAGGACTGTACTAGGAGTCTTTTCTAAGCATTCTCTCGATTAATTCCTCTTTCTCAAATATATACATATATTATATACACACATATATATAAAAATATATACTTAAAAGTTGAATACACTATTACATTAAAACTCCTGTCAACGCTCTGTACAATGTAATTATTAACGTCCTTTCTTTGGTTGAACTATCTTACTAGAAAATGCATGATAAATCCTAGGGTTACATTTACCATCTCCATGATGCCTGACATTCAGCCACATTAACTGGTGTTCTCAGGTTTTTTTCTGGCTCTTTCACTTCCAGTTCATCATCTCATAACAATATTTCAGCTCTGTCTTCAAGTGATGGACTTCACATGCAATATCATTATATTTTTATCCTTTTTCTCTGTGGTATCGGCTCACCTCAAAGTTAACTATTTTTTTTGCAGTGGCAGTGCTCCTCCGTTTTTTGATCTTAGTGTATTTCATTAGTACTCCTGGCCTTTGTGCAAACACCACTGATGTAAATGTGCTAAAATACAGCACTTAAAAAAGGATGTCTCTAGATAGAAAGTAAATATCTTGTTGGTGTAGGTGGGATGGTGAGACACTGTAGATGCTTTGACACACCAAGTAGAAGAGTGGTATGAACTTGTATATAGCCACACTGCTTCAGAAGAGACTTTGCATGAGTTTTGTTTCAGTAAATAAAATGAATAGTTCAATTCAGGCGTTACCTTGGAAGATTGTGATAAATTATACTTTCCTATGATGAATTTTTCATATTAATTTACTTTGTTGAAATATGGAGGAGAACATACTTTCTTCTCCACATTTCTTCTCTTCCATTAAGCTTTTTGAGTTTAGGACAGGAGATCAACTTGCAGGTTATTCCTATTGTTTTCTTACATAAACTTTAACTGATGTTTTATCTGAGTTAGAACGGGCAAAAAAATGCACTTGTCTTCTAGGCGAGAAAATAACCCAACAAACCGACATATGGTTGGCATGATGAGTCCTAAAAAACCTACTATACTACTATATCTAGAAATGGAGGAAATACTTTTAAACTTCTATTATTATTCTTTTATCATTAAAAGGGGAATTTTCTGAAATTACTTTCTTTGGGGCGGTGTTTCAGAAAGAAACTATAATCTCTGAATTCTGAGAGACAAATAATCATTTGAAAAGCCTTATCCCGAGGTTCTGTGATTCAAAAAGAGTCATTTAAGGCATTACAGATTTTTGCTGGAATGTGAGCTTCCCATACAATGCTTAGAGGTCAAATGTATTAGCTGGATATATAAACCAGAAAATAGCACATAGTAGATTCCTGTTACCTTTTTTATTAGCTCTACTGTAACTGTTTCTCAAGTGCTGTATACAATTTTGCTATCAATCATTTAAAGAGGAGATTGATAAGTCATATTCAGAAAAGAGGTCAGTCCAGTAGGCAGACTCCATTTAGCTTTTCAATTAGAAGTTTTGGTCCCCCTACTGCTAAACCAAACTGAAAATGAAAACATTGATATAATTCAGTGACCCAATGGATGCAAATTGTGATCCTAAACTCTAACATTACCTTAACCACTTCTAAGACCAAGAGTATTTTATCACCAGGAGCTCCACAACTGCCAACTTGTATGCTTTTTAAAAAAAAAAAAAATTAAAAAAAAAAAATCCCAAAACTTACCTTTCTTTTGCACATAAATCTAGGATAGTGCTCTTGTATACCTTCAGATTAGAAGTCATGTTTCTGTACATATTTTTAATATATATTCCTTATTTATAAGCTGCATATGTTCTACTCGGAATTGTCACAGATACAGACAGGATATGGTAAAGTTGTGTTAACTTATCAGACCAAAAACTTGTCTTATCCTTGAGTTGTTTGATGGTCCCTTATATATTTAAGAAATAGACAGAGCTTTCTGCCCCCTTTTTTTCCTGATTTAAACTCCTCCAGAAATTTATCACAACAGTCAGTGCATTTGGGACTTCTTAGGGAAGTATGGTGCTCAGCAGTTCAAGGACAGGACAAGACAGGTACTAACTGCTTCGCTTACCACTATATTGAATGATTCACCATTGTTTCTTTCATTGTAAAGCACTTTACATACAAAAGGTGTCTTCCTGAAGAAAATTCTTGATTTAATCTTATTTAAAACAATGCTTAGCTCAATAGATGTTCATGTTAGCCTCAGTATGTGGCAATATCACCCCAGTGCCCAGGTAGAGTGGTGGGGTTTGGTGTGTGGTTTTTGTTCAGGGTTTTTTGTGGGATTTTCGTTGGTTGGTGTTTTTTGTTTTTGTTTCTGAAGCAATCCTAGAGGTAAAACACAGTAGTCTTTCCAATATCTTGTACAAAAAAAGTGAGGTTAAATGCTACACTGATATGTTGTAAATAAAGTCTCAATAAATTCTGTTACATATAGTTCAAATAGTGTAGGATTAAAAAAAAAAAATCAGCAACAGTAGGGGTTTTTTGACACTGGGAAGAGTTTAAAAATGTTTGAACTAACCAGTCCTACTATTTCATCTGAAAACAGCTGTGTGCAGGTTTAAGTGCTTTTGACCACTGCTTTCCATTTTCCTAATATTCTCAACAGAATGTAGCTTCTGACAATGTAGTATATGAACTCCTCCATAAACGATAGATATTCTGTTATGACATAAAGGCACTCTTACAGCATAAGATCACCTCTCTTTTTGAACACTATCCACCTGTGAAATTATTTTTTGTTATTTCTGTTCAGTTTTCCTGTGAACGAAGGAAACATTCCACATCTCCACAAATCACAGAACTTTCATAGATTTTAGGAATTTAATATTCCATGAATTTTTCAAAATCTGTCATTAAGCTAACAAAAAATGTAAGTTCAATTTATTAATGGAAAAGATGCAATAACATTTCCATGGTAAAGCATTTGGTATTACATTTAGGTTGGCAAAAGAACAGAATAGTCTGGCAATTCAAAAATGTATCTTCAGAGACTGACGTAATGCTAGTGAGTGTGGTTTACAGGACTGGGATTTTAGAACCTCATAAACGGTGTACCCTACTTCAGATGGTATGGGGAAGCAATCAGAGCCGTGATGAGTATTATAAAGGGCTTAGTTACTCTATATCTAAAAAACATGCTTCGAGGGGCTCACTTGCATTTAGGTTTTATTCATATCATCACTTCATCAAAGCCAAAGAAGCAAAAACTTTGTATGAAGTTGAATTTATGGTCTGGACTTGTTGTTGCTATTATTATTACGTTTCAGTTGACCATTGTAAATACAGGAGGACTGAGAAACCACTACAACCAAACAGATCTATAATCTACTTATACTTAAAAAAATAAAAACATAAAAATTAAAAATTCAACATTCCTTTATTAAAAAGAAAATGGTATCTTTATTTGATATCCATTAATAACTATAAAGAAGACACTTTAAACACCTAGTAGTAAATCTTATAGGAAGGTCTGATATGAAAATTCATACTGAAGGTCCAGTAAAAAAAAGTTTTACAATTGAAAAGTAACTGCTAATACAAGCCAGTATTTAATTATTTTTCAGAATTAAATTTAAACCTTATCATTATAGAGACAGAATTAAGGTTGTTTTAGATTTACTTCTACATTTTGAAACTTTCAGACGTTCACTTAGTAGTATTACTGTGTTGTATTGCTTGACTATTATTTCAGATTCCTAATTGAATCATATTCCTTTAAAAACTAAAGCAAACTTTTTCTTTATTTTATAACTGAAATATTACATAAATGCAGCATACTATAATGGCGCTCCACAAAATCCTCCATTCATGGGTGTCTAGTTGTGTGCTAGAAAAGTTCCTTTAGGCACCTACAGATCCACCTACTTGAATACGGAAAACTGTCATAATCCTGCAGGCTGTGCAGATGCCTAAAATCTTAGCCTGTTGGAGTCATAAACTATCCATTGTTCTGCTTTATTAACCCGAGACGACTCTCATCAACACATAAATATGCTTTGAGCACCACTGATTATAGTCCTGTGGGATTCAGCTTAGCACAAAAAATTGCCATCTAATCAGTATGTGTGATGGCCTGTGTTGCATTCAAAGGAGCTGGTTGTGGTGATTGCATAGATGGTGCTTTTTGGTTGGTGTCAGTCTGCCTGCCTAATGTCTCCAAATGGCACGTGCTGCAGGGAGGCACAAACACTGCTAGTAGCTAGAGTAAACAGCAACAGGTTTTGAATTGATCTTTTAGATGAAACATACCACTGAAATGTTTAAAAATTGAAATTGCAGTCGGTTCTATTAATAATGAAATAATAATAACATGCACACTTTAGTCTAGAAAGAATTTCTTAATGAAGCTCCTTTGATTTTGTTAAGTGTCTGCACGTACAGTTTAAGGGCTTAAATCATTAAAATACATGACTTATTTCTCTCTGCTCAGAGAGATAGTGTGGATACTGCATAGAAGGTCTAATGTTTCACCGATTCAAAAAAATAAAAATTTTAGGACAATTTGTACACAATTTTTGCTCTGTGTGTACATGTGTTTTGCGCTGACATCCTAATTGTAAGCAAAACCATTAAATTAATGTCCTATTTCTGAAGCACAAACTTGCAGACAAACAATTGTAGGTATTGAACAAAGAATACAATTTACTGCATTATTTTTTTTAACCACTTGTAAAGAGGTTATGGGTGACTGAGCCCAAACACCTTTTACACCTGTAGAAACAAAGAAATACAAACAGATAACCAGTGTCAGACAAAATACTTTAGGTCCAATGAGCCAGAATTCTTTTTCTGCATGTTTTATAATACACTTCCTTATTCAATTCAAGAGTGAAAAATATCAGCATGGGGGAAAAATAGAAGACTAAAAAAATGAAGTGTATCACATTTTTCTGCTCCAAGTTAATATATCTTGTTAATTTTTTGGTCTGCTCATGCCTCTATTGATAGGAGACTGTTTCTCTGTGCTGTCCTATTTTATTTAAAATGTAGTGCATTTTAAGTTATTGTTTGCCCTACTCGACTTTATTACCTCTCACCCTCTACATCCTTCAGGTGAGAGGTAGTAATCCATTACACAAAGGTGTGATACGCTGTCTTGCAAAGTAACACTCCTGACCAGTGAAATTACCTTCACTAGAGGTGCTTCAAGGGTAACTTTTTGGGGTGAAGGGAGACAAAGGGTGTTTTGCTTTGTTTGGGTATTCTAACAAGCTAGGAAAACAGATACTGTAACTTAACATGCATATTTAGTATGGTAACAGCTTGCAGAAGGAGTGTTATTTTCTAAAATGAGCTATTTTTATCACTGGTTAGGATCTAATTGTACTTTCCTACCTGATAAGGTTCAGATGTGGTACAACATTCCCCCCCCCCCCCATCCTATTACCTATTTTGTGTTATTCTTGTTTTGATTCTTAACTTCAGAACATGAGGAATGTTATGGCATTTAAAGTCATGCTGCTTTTGACAACGCAAATTCAGGCAACTTCTCTCTCCTTTATCTCTTCTTTCCTGGGCTGGAAGGTGATACTGAGAAACTGCTTGATGAAGAAGCTATCACAGCTCTCCACTGTATTACTGACATAATGAAGTGCTGGTTGCAGAGCAGTAGTAGGGAGATGGAAGTGATGGTGTTATCCCAAAAGCAGGGTCGTTTACCCAGTGTTCAAGATGCTAATGTACACACAGAGCAGAGGTATTCATTTATATAATTTCTGTGCAGAGACAGGTGCTAGGTGGTGACCCACAAAGCTAGCACACCAGTTTACAAAATCTTCGTTATATTTATACGATTCAAAACACAGAAATGCACACCTTTAGTTATAATTATTGGTTAATACCTTATCTTAACAATTTCTGTTGGTTAGTATTATCCCTCGCTTTCATTTAAAGTTACAGTGTCCTTTAATTGATGTGCACATGCTCAATAGGGAGGGGGGCGGGGGCGGGGTAGGGGTAGGTCTGCACGGTCTCTAATTGAGTCGGTGGTCGCGATCTCCCCCTGCCGCCTTTACCTTTCCCCCAGTTACCACAGATCTTTGTTGTCTTCATGCTTTTTTTAACGGTTATCTAGCTTTCTGCACCTCCTGTGGTGGGATGTTTCCCTTTTATCAGCCTTCGGTTCCTCTTTAAGGGTATAGTCATTAGCTAGGCGTGCATTGTTTATAGGAAGTATCCTGTTTCACAAAACCTTTATAAACTTTTTATGGCTTTTTGTTCTTCCTTAGTGAAAGATTCCATTTTCTAAAGTACATCAGTGGTACTATTCTCTAACTCAGGCTGACGAAGCTGCTTACCTTCAAATTACAAAAAGTAAGTCTGATCTCCCAAAAACTATTTTTCATCAATTTTGTGATCAAGTCTCCTGAAAACAGCCGGTCTTAGTGAGTATTTAGAAAGCCAGCAGTCGTCAGGGTCAGTGGACAGTGTGACAGTGAGGTGTGGATTACTCTAACAAAGACACACGATTAAGTGATGGAGAATGAAAATGCAATCAGTTATCAGCATCCTGACATCATGTAACACAGAAATACTGCTATCTGTCGGTGAATTTGTAACCTGACATTGCAGCATGCTGAATACAAGGTAGTGGTTTCAGCATACTTCTAAGCCATAGTTCTAAAATGAGAAAGGAAAAAAAAAAAAACTTGTGCTTTCCCAAATCTTCACGCACCTGCCTCTGAACAGAAAGTAACACAGACGTGTCCTTTCTGAAATTCATACCTCGCTTTCAAGAAAGCAGGAATTCTGCTCCTGATAGACATCACAGTTGCGGGTGTCACTTAACAGTGAAAACTTTGCAGCACAGTTTGTGAGTTTTCACTGCCTTTTAATGATAATCAATGTCAATCGCCATCTCATTACAAACCTTTTTCATGGATCATCAGAAACGCAGTACCTGAGGGGATGCCCTTTCTTATTGCACTGAAAACCTGTTGTACCTGCTATTTACTTTAAGGTACAAAATGTAATCTAGAAACTAGCAGACCAAAACAATGACTACACCACACTCTAATTATTTTTGCTAGAGAAATCTTACTTTCTCTAAAACTCCCTAATGGTCCTTTGCAAAGAACAATTTAGCAATGTGAGATGCATGGAAAGGAACACCACGTTTAGATCTATGGTTTTTTGCATAACAAACCTAAAATTAAAGAACATTGCCCTGCCCTTCAGAATCCTGCCATCCTCAAAAATTACAGCATGGCAATTGGGCATCTTTACTAAGCCTTTCATTTAATAATTATTGTGAACACTTTTCTGCTTAATAAATTTTCATAGAATCATAGAATCATTTTGGTTGGAAAAGACCTTTAAGATCATCTAGTCCAACCATTGACCCTACTCTACCAGGTCCGCCACTAAACCATGTCTCCAAGCACCACATCTACATGACTTTTGAACACATCTAGGGATGGCGACTCAACCACCTCCCTGGGCAGCCTGTTCCAATGTTTGATAACTCTTTCAGTGAAAACTTTTTTCCTAAGGTCTAGCCTAAACCTCCCCTGGCGCAACTTGAACCCGTTTCCTCTTGTCCTTTTGCTAATTACTTGGGAGAAGAGATCAGCTCCCATCTCATTACAACCTCCTTTCAGGTAGTTGTAGAGAGCAAGAAAGTCTCCCCTCAACCTCCTGTTTTCCAGGCTAAACAATCCTAATTTCTTCAGCCACTCCTCATAAGGCATGTTCTCCAGACCCCTCACCAGCTTTGGTGCCCTTCTCTGGACATGCTCCAGCACCTCAATGTCCCTCCTATACTGTGGCGCCCAAAACTGAACACAGTACTCAAGCTGCGGCCCCACCAGCGCTGAGTACAGGGGGACGATCACTTCCCTACTCCTGCTGGCCACACTACTCTTGATACAGGCCAAGATGCCATTGGCCTTCTTGGCTACTTGGACACACTGCTGGCTCATGTTTAGCCGGCTGTCCACCAGGACCCCCAGATCCTTTTCTGCCAGGCAGCTTTCCAGCCCCTCCTCCCCAAGCCTGTAGGGTTGCCTGGGGTTGTTGTGACCAAAGTGCAGGACCTGGCCTTTGGCCTTGTTAAACCTCATGCAGTTGGCTT
The DNA here is from genome assembly GCA_008921705.1 of Burhinus oedicnemus. Taxonomy (NCBI): domain Eukaryota; kingdom Metazoa; phylum Chordata; class Aves; order Charadriiformes; family Burhinidae; genus Burhinus; species Burhinus oedicnemus. The sequence continues at coordinate 2,061,630 of VFFE01009229.1, forward strand.
CAGCCCATTGATCCAGTCTGTCCAGATCTCTCTGCAAGAGCCTTCCTACCCTCAAACAGATCAACACTGCCGCTTAATTTGGTGTCATCTGCAAACTTACTGAGGGTGCACTCAATCCCCTCATCCAGATCATCAATAAAGATATAAACAAGGCTGGCCCCAAAACTGAGCCCTGAGGAACACTGCTTGAGACCTGCAGCCAGCTGGACTTAACGCTATTCCACACAACTCGCTGGGCTTGGCCATCCAGCCAGTTTTTAATACAGCGAAGAGTACACCTGTCTAAGCCATGGGCAGCCAGCTTCTCGAGCAGAATGCTGTGGGAGGCTGTGTCAAAGGCCTTACTAAAGTCCAAGTAGACAACATCCACAGCCTTTCCTTCATCCACCAGGTGAGTCACCTGGTTGTAAAAGGAGATCAGGTTGGTCAAGCAGGACCTGCCTTTCATGAACCCATGCTGGCTGGGCCTGATCCCCTGGTTGCCCTTCACATGCCGCGTGAGTGCACTCAGAATGATCTGTTCCATGATCTTTCCTGGCACTGAGGTCAGGCTGACAGGCCTGTAGTTGCCTGGATCCTCCTTCCGGACCTTCTTGTAGATGGGTGTCACATTGGCAAGCCTCCAGTTGTCTGGGACCTCCCCCTGTTGACCAAGACCGCTGATAAATGATAGAGAGTGGCTTGGCAAGCTCCTCTGCCAGCTCCCTCAGCACTCTCGGGTGGATCCCATCTGGGCCCATAGACTTGTGGCTGTCCAGTTGGCGTAGCAGGTCACTAACTGCTTCCTCTTGGATTATGGGGGGTTTATTCTGTTCTTCATCCCTGTCTTCCAGCTCAGGGGGCTGAATACCCTGAGGATGACTGGTCTTACTATTAAAGATGGAGGCAAAGAAGGCATTAAGTACCTCAGCCTTCTCCTCATCCTTGTTGACAATCTTCCCCTCCGCATCCAATAAGGGGTGGAGATTCTCCCTGGCTCTCTTTTGGTTGTTAATGTATTTGTCAAAACCTTTTTTGTTATTTCTTACGACAGTGGCCAGATTAAGTTCTAGCTGTTCTCTTGCCCTTCTGATGTTTTTTCTGCATGACGTAACTAGATCCCTATACTCTTCTTGCGTTGCCTGCCCCTTCTTCCAAAGGTGGTAAACTCTCCTTTTTTCCCTGAGTCCCAGCAAAAGCTCCCTGTTCAACCAGGCCAGTCGTCTTCCCCACCGGTTCATCTTACGACACATGGGGACAGCCTGCTCCTGCGCCTCTAAGACTTCCTTCTAGAAGAATGTCCAGCCTTCAAGCCTTTTGCTTAGGTTAGTGTTTGTTTGTGGGTTTTCTTGTTTTTTTGTTTGCTTGGTTGGTTTGGTTTTTGTTTGCTTGTTTGTTTTTAAATCTAGATAAAAATTGAGGTCAATTCCTTGGACTGTGCCTCTGAGCAGCAAAGACAGTACAGGTGAAGTCGGAAAAAGAAACAAAGGTGCCTATATGAGCAGTCTAAGTGGCTGACCCCATGTTGTAAATCAAAGCATTTCTATGATTTACTCCAGCTTACACAGTCTAAACCAACTCACTGTGGAGTTGTCCAGCAGTGGAGTGCTCTGTCATGGTTACAAAATACTTGCGTTGTCCAAAAAGCTGATTCTTGCCCAGCATGCAGTTAACCAGTCTCACACACTCAGGAGAGATATTGTATTTATTCAGGCCTGGGTGCTAGGTGGAATCTCCACAAATCAAGCACACCTTATGCTGGTTTCCTTGTCATATTTATACACAAAAGTTACAAGGTATCCCGCTCCCAGTTACAACGATTGGTTAGTAATTTGCATATAGTTATGATATCTGCTGTGTCATCCTCTTCACTCACTGCGCCTGCACGGGGGAAGGGTCTTCAGCTGGGCAAGGGTCTTCCTGACCTGTGGGTGTGTTTTTTAGTATTATAATGAAGGCAGTTCAC